>PJEM01004204.1:132168-160842 GCA_004023845.1 Helogale parvula | reverse complement strand
CCAGCAATAGCACTGCTAGGGATTTACCCAAGAGATACAGAAATGCTGATGCATAGGAGCACATGTACCCCAATGTTCATAGCAGCACTGTCAACATTAGCCAAAACATGGAAAGAGCCTAAATGTCCATCACCTGATGAATGGATCAAGAAGATGTGGTATATATACACAATGGAGTACCACATGGCAATGAAAAAGTGTTTATTTAAATTCCATTTAGGTAACAGTGTAATATTTGTTTCAGGTGTACAATTTAGTGACTCAACACTTCCATACAAACACCTAATGCTCATCACAGATGAACCCCTCAACCCCATCACCTATTTAATCCCCCCCACCTCCCCTCTGGGAGGTTTATTCTCTAGAATTAAGAGCCTGTTTCTTGGTTTCACTCTCATTCTCCCTTTGTCCCCTTTGCTCATTTATGTCTTAAATTTCATATTAGAGTGAAATCATATTATATATGTTTTTCTCTGACTAACTTTTTCACTTAACATAATACTCCATGTTATAACAAATGGCAGGATTTCATTCTGTTTCATGGCTGAAAAGATGCTCAACATCACTGATCATCAGGGAAATTCAAATCAAAACTACAATGAGATATCACCTCACAACTGTCAATATGGCTAAAATCAACAATATAAGAAACAATAGGTGTTGGCAAGGATGTACAGAAAGCAGGACCCACCTGTACTGTTGGTGGGAATGAAAACTGGTGCAGCCACTCTGGAAAACAGTATAGAGTTTCCTCAAAAAGTTAAAAATAGAACTACCTTATAATCCAGCAATTGCACAACTAAGTATGTACCCAAAGAACACAAAAATACTAATTCAAAGGGCTACATCCACCCGGTTTATAGCAGCATGATCTACCAAAGCCAAAGGATGGAACAGCCCAAGTGGTCAATAAATGGTTAAAGAAGATGTAAGGTATACATAGAATAAAATATTACTAGTATTCATTTTTAGATATATGTATTGATTATTTATGTACTTAGTTGAGAAAAGTAAACAGAAAATGAATAGAACAAATGCCATTGAGGCTTCATAGTGTATATAGTAGTGAGGAAATGGTGTGAGGAATCTCACTTTATTTTGGGGTGGGAGACAACTGCTGGTTGAGAAATTAAGCCTCAGTGAACAGACCTATCTGTCTCCCAGCTCCAATGTGAACATGGATTAGGCATTATGGTTAAGAATAAGATGGCTTGCAGGACAGGGACACAGTGACAGTGTTATCAACTGAAGGGTTGTGTCCCCTCAAAATCTATATGTTGAAACGCTGACACAAAGGGCAGATGAACTTGTATGAACTTCGCAGTAGTAATTGTTCCAGGATAACATAATAAAACTGCAGAGAACAGGAGAACCATAGAATGTTTAAAGTGCATACAGCGATCACGTCAAGAAACTGCACAAAAATATAGGAATATCCTTACAACAGCTGATAAAGAAACAAAGTGAGCATCTCCTCCTTGGTACAGATTATGTCAGGTGCCTCCTCTACCTTTCTTTTCACTTCTTTCCTTCCCTATGAAATACAGTCTCAAAAATGGATTGTAGGATAATTAACTGAACTATATAGAAAGCTACAAACATGTATATATTAGCTTTCTTTAATCTTCCCAGTTCCCAAGGATATGCCTCCATGGTTGAGGAGGGGAGTCATCAGAAACTGAGGAATGAGATTATAGAGGGCAAAGAATAAGTTTCATTTTTATCTGTCTTGTCTTCTCCAACTGCCTGGATTGGAGGTTGTATACTACTTATCTTTGAAAATATCATAAATATAAGAGAGGAACAAGGGTTTTCTAGGTTACTGAATAATCTATAGTGAAGACATTGCCACCCAAAACTGCTGTAGAGAGATCTAATCCTTGACCAGTTGACAGCAGCGTTTCATGCCATCCCGAAGGGCCTCTTTGACTTTGTCATTCCTCAGGGTGAAGATGAAAGGATTCAGGAAAGGGGTAACCACAGAAATAAGCAGGGAAACTATCTTGTTGTACTCAGCGGCTTGTGTTTGCTTAGGTTTCACATAGAGGAACAAGCAGCTGCCATAGCCGATCACAACAAAGGTGAAGTGAGAGGCACACGTAGAGAAGGCTTTCCTCCGGCCCGAGGCGGTGGGGATCTTGAGGATGGTAGAGATGATGTAGGTGTAGGAGACGATTGTTGGGGCCAGTGAACCAATGATAATGACAACAGCCATTAAGAAGAGAACAAACTCTGTGAAAAGAGTGTCACCACAGGATAGTTTGAACAGTTGCCCGCGCTCACAAAAAAAGTGGTCTAACAGATTTGACTTGCAGAAGGTAAACTGAAATGTGGCATAGACTGGCCATATTTCAGAAAGGAACCCAAACACCCATGATACAATGACCACCCAGATGCAGGTGCGGTTGTTCATAATGATATTGTACCTCAAAGGGTTACAGACAGCCACATAACGGTCCACAGCCATTGCTCCCAGTAACACAAACTCTGTGGTCCCCACAGCAAGGTATAAAAAGAGTTGGGTTACACATGCAGCCAGAGATACTGTCTGCATCCCAGGGATCAGCAAACCCCAAAGCATCATGGGCACAGTAATGGTTGTGATCATGATCTCCAAGGCAGAGAGATGACCAAGGAAGAAATACATGGGGGACTGCAGACGTTTATCAACACATACAATCACAATGATGACTGTGTTCCCCAATAATGTCACTGAGTAGAAGAAAAAGAATATAGCAAAAAGAATGTGATGTAGTTCTTGGGATCCAGGGAAGCCTAGAAGACAGAATTCAGTAGCACTAGAGATATTCCTCATCATCATTTACTCCTTGTTTCTGCTCCTTGTAAAACCTAGAGCTCAAAGACTGGTAACATGACTCCACAAGGCCTGTTTTCCAAAGAGAAGGAAGATATGTTAGGATGAGAAACTATTTCCAACCTGAAGACCCGGTGACATGCCCCTACTGCAGTGCTCTGTACAAGGTCGACATCGATGTGATCACCTCCAATCTAACCCAAGTCTGCCTGTCTGGAATAGGGGAAAATGCCATATCTACTGGGGATCTTTTACACCACAGGATATACCTTCTCTCAGGGGACTGAGGATAAGAGTGGTTAAACTGTCTACTTATGAAGCTGTGTTACTCAGCCACACCAGGCCTGGGATTGTGTCACCTCTTCTCATGTTAACTGTAGCAGATGATATAAGGGTATTCTAGGTGATGTTCAAAACATGGAACATTGAACTCTATGCCTCATCCTTACTGGTACTGTCTAGACCCAACTTGGGAGAGTAGAAAAGGAGCAGAGAACTAAGACCAATACCCTGCTTTCCACAGATTGTAAACTTCCATAGTACAGAGCAGAAACATCTACAAATGAAAGCACTGGAGCTTGAGATAATTTCCCAGGGCAGAATCACTTTTTACTAACCCCATGTGCTTTGTAAAATGTTGGGATAGAGTGGGGTGCATGGGTGGCTCATTCAGTTGAGTGTCCGACTTCCGCTCAGGTCATGATCTTGCAGTTTGTGGGTTCAAGCCCCACGTCAAGCTCTGTGCTGACAGCTCAGAGCCTGGAGCCTACTTCGGATTCTGTGTCTCCCCCTCCTCACGGGGTGCCCCTTCTCTCTGCCCCTATCCTGCTCATGCTCTGTGTCTCTGTTTCTCAATAATAAATAAATGCTTAAAAATATTTTTTTTAATGTTGGGAGAGACGAATAGTGGCACCTGGCACTGACAAGGATAGATCTGAGGCCAATAGCCCCTGTGGACATCTGAATTTCTACTTCTCATTTTATCCATCCCATTATTCAAATGTCATCTCCTCAGGAGAATCATTCCAGTAACTCTACACAAATTAGGAATAACTTGTTCATTTTGGACTTTTCCATTCTTTGTAGCACTTTTTATTACCAGATATGATATGTATACTAATTTCATTCCTTCATTTAACATTAAGCAATGCAGCAGTGAATAGAACAAACAAAAAGTCCTGCCTGTGGAGCTTCCATTCAAGAGGAGGGGTGGATACTCGATTGTATACAAATAAGTAAAATTATAATGCTACTCTATTAATCATGCTGAAATAAATATAAGGCAAGAGAGATGGACTGGAAATTTAATTTCATTTATTCATTGTTCATCTATGATATTTGAATATAAACTCTATGAAGGCAAGGACACGTATATGTACATATTATTGTTGAGCTATAAAGTCCTGCTTATAAAGTTTTGTACATGATGGATGCATGGATATATGCTATGTAATTAAGTAGTACTTGATCCTCATTAAAGTAGTTGGGCCATACCCCCTGGAGCCTACTCTACTTGGTTGGCCTTCATGGCTCACATTACCATTTTCCCTTCTTCACTTCCCTTCCTCATGCCACCTCCTCTAAGCTTCTGTGGACTTAAACGATGGGCAAACAGGTCAAGGACAGAATTGTTGGGACAGCTCTCAGTAATCTGCATTTCTACAATGCCTACACGATGAGCATTAGGGGAAAAATATAGGAGAATGTTAGCAGTGACTGTTCTCTGTACGGGGACAGAGAAGAAATGAATCTGCTCTCTGCTATGTAGAGGGGATTTGGAGGTAAGCCTGTCTACTCTGCTTCTCCCCCAGTCTATCCCTCAGAAATTAGGCTTCCTTCCTGCAGGCGCCAAGCCCAGAACTCCATACTTGATCTTCTCCTACTGATTCCTTGGAAATCAACCATGAGAAGACACTCACCTTCATGGAGGTGCCTCTCCACCACTTCTCAGGCTCTCCAGAGCTCAGCTAAGGCTAACTTCTATCTGTCTACTGCGCAGGAGCCAGAGAAACTTGCTCAGGAAGAGCTTAGGAAAAAGTACAGAAATAACAGTGTTTGGAGAACTGAGGGTTTCTCTTCCCCTCTCCATCACCCCCACTACTCTCCTTCCCAAGGGGACTTAGTCGCTGAGGTACCTGTTCTTAATTAACCCAGGTTTAGAGCATCCCTAAACAAGCAACTTGGGGAAACAGGATAAACTTTTAGTTATTCCCATTTTTGACCAATTAAGTGCCAGAACTTTTGAAAGTTTTTGCTTAATGAGGAAACCTGAAATCTCACCAATCACATGTTTTCAATACCTAAACTGCCTCCTTAAAGGCCCCAAGTCTAGGCCTCAAGAAGAATTCTCAGACTCTAAGCAGATCACCCCTTCTGCCCTATATCCTAGACTCTTTCCCAATTCTCTTAGCCATTCACAGAAAAAATCATCCCCCAACCCCAATAGGACCCATTACAATTGATAGCTAAAATATGCACCAATATCCTAAAAGCATGCATATCGGTCCCATACAAAGCCTTAACTTCACCAGAAATGTTCTACAAAGCCTGTTTCCTCCTTTGCTCATTTCATAGGGAGGATTCTACCCCTCACACTGAGGACCTTCCTGAAAACTGGGGAGAGATTCTACCTCCAAATTGTACTCCACTCTCTGCTATTGTCTCAGATTTCCATTCTTCTGAACACACATGCATCTGTATGCATTCAAGCAAGATGCTTATATCTATTTCTATGGTGTGCCCATGATTGCCAGCTGGCCACTTCCAAGTGAGGACAGCATAAGGACAGACGATGTAGGCAGTTATATTTACAACCTGAAACAACTGACAAATGTAAATTGTAAATCTGCTTTATGCTAGCGTGAGACAGAAAAAGTGGCCTTTATAAAAGATTTATCTGGATTTGGAATTTCATTTGAAGAATAGCTGTTAAATCTGAGACTATCACTAGGTGCAGAAGGGTATAAATTGGGAATAATCTTCCTCCCCATGCCTGACATTACCCTAGCCGAACCAGATTGCCATATAATCTTAGAGAAATATCCCAGGCGTGTATCTGCATATTCTTAGCAGAAAATGCTGTGGAAATCTGTTATGGTATTTTCTCTTTCACTTAGCAATATATAAAAAAATACTCTCAAAATAATCCATGGGTATACAATCTATGACAAAGGAGGCAAGAATATGCAGTGGGAAAACAAAGTTACTTCAATAAATGGTGCTTGGAAAACTGGATAACTCATGTGAAAGTGGGAAGTGGACCTCTTTCTTACACCACACACAAAAATAAGTTCAAAATGGATTAAACACAAAATGTGAGATCTGAAATGATAGAAGAGAGGAAAGAAAGAAGAAAACATAGGCAGTAATCTCTGACTTAAGCCTTAGCAACATTTTCCCAGATATCTCTCCTCGGGCAAGGGAAACAAAAGCAAAAATAAACTATTGGGACCACACCAAAATAAAAAGCTTTTACACAGCAAAGGAAACCACCAACCAAATGAAAAGATATCCTACTGAATGGAAGAACATATCTGCAAATGATATATATCTGATAAGAAATTGATATCAAGATATATAAAAGACTTATACAACTCAACACCAAAAGCTCCCAAATAATCCAATTTCAAAATAGACAGATGGCCTGAATAGACATTTTTCAAAGATGACATAAAAATGGCCAACCAACATATGAAAAGATGGTCAGTGTCACTAGTTGCCAAGGAAATGCAAATCAAAACCACAATGAGATATCATCCCACACCTATCAAAGAGGCTGGAAACAACAAGAAATAACAAGTTCTGGCAAGCATATGGAGAAAATAGAACCCTGCTATACTACTGGTGAGAATGTAAAGTGGTATAGCCACTGTGAAAACA
Organism: Helogale parvula; assembly: GCA_004023845.1. Taxonomy (NCBI): domain Eukaryota; kingdom Metazoa; phylum Chordata; class Mammalia; order Carnivora; family Herpestidae; genus Helogale; species Helogale parvula. The sequence goes on along the minus strand of PJEM01004204.1, from coordinate 154,148 downwards.
GTATGAGAGTCCCTCAGAAGTTTAAAAATAGAAATATGATATGATCCAGTAATCCCACTACTAGGTGTTTACTCAAAGAAATAAAAAACACTACTTTAAAAAAATGCACCCTGATGTTTATTGCATCAATTCTACAATTGCCAAGATATGGAAGCTACCTAGGTGTCCATCAGTAGATTAATAAAGATAATGTGGTGTGTACACACACACACACGGAATATTACTCAGCCATAAAAAAGAATGAGATCTTGCTTTGTTGTTGTGACAACATAGATGGACTTAGAGGGTTTTATGCTAAGTGAAATAAATTAGACAGAGAAAGAAAAATATCATTTCACTATGTGGGATCAAAAACAGAAACAAAAACAAAACAAACAAAAGTAGAAACAGATGCATAAATACAGAGAACAAACTAGTGCTTGTCAGAGGAGAGGGGGACTGAGGATGGGCAAAATGGGTGAAGGGGAGTGGGAGGCACAGGCTTGCAGTTAAGGACTAAGTAAATTGTGGGAATGAACAGTACAGCATAGAGAATATAGTAAATGGTACTGTAATGGTGTGTGACAGTGTTGTATGATGTTAGATGGTAGCTACAATCGCGGTGAACATAATGTATAGAGTTGAAATCACTATGTTGTACCCCTAAAACTAATATAACATTATGTGTCAATTATACCTCAATAAAATAAGACAAAAATATACAACTTAACCAAAATTTAAAAAGATAATTTCTCCTATCAATGCATTTTAGTTTTCTTTCTTCTTTCTTCCTTTCTTTCTTTCTTTCTTTCTTTCTTTCTTTCTTTCTTTCTTTCTTTCTTTCTTTTCTTTCCTTCCTTCCTTCCTTCCTTCCTTCCTTCCTTCTTTCTTTCTTTCTTTCTTTCTCTCTCTGTCTCTCTTTTTTCTTTCTTTCATTCATTCTTTCTTTCTTTCCTAGTATTCCATTGTATGAATGCCCCCATTCTTTACTAGCTAGACTCCTGATCAATTTTGCCTTTTGTTTACATTTTTACTATTTAGCCCATTTAGCCCATCCCCACACCCACAACCCCTCCAGCAACCTTCAGTTTGTCCTCTATATTCAAGAGTCTTCTATGTTTTGTCCCCCTCCCTAATTTTTAAAATTATATTTGCTTCCATTCCCTTATGTTCATCTGTTTTTCATTGTAAATTTCACGTATGAATGAAGTCATATGGTATTTGTCTTTCTCTGACTGACTTATTTCACTTAGCATAATACATTCTAGTTCCATCCATGTTGTTACAAATGGCTAGACTTCATTTTTTTTGATTGTCTAGTAATACTCCATTGTATATATATACCACATCTCCTTTATCCATTCATCTGTCAATGGACAGATGGGCTCCTTCCATACTTTGACTATTGTTGATAGTGCCGCTATAAGCATTGAGATGCATGTGTCCCTTTGAAACAGCATGCGTGGGTCCCTTGGATAAATACCTAGTAGTGCAATTTCTGGGTTTCAGGATAGTTCTACTTTTAATTTTTTGAGGAGGCTCCATACTGTTTTACAGAGTGGCTGCACCAGTTTGTATTCCCACCAGCAGCACAAAAGAGATCCACTTTCTCCACATGCTGGCCAACATCTGTTATTGCCTGAGTTGTTAATTTTAACCATTCTGACTAGTGTGAGGTGGTGGTAACTCATTGTGGTTTTGATTTGAATTTCCCTGATGATGAGTGATGAATTTTTTTTTTCATGTGTCTGTTAGCCATCTGGATGTCTTCTTAGGAAAAGTATCTCTCCATGTCTTCTGCTCATTTGCTCACTAGATTATCTGTTTTCCAGCTGTTAAGTTTGGTAAATTCTTTGGACACTAACTGTTTATCTGATATGTCATTTGCAAATATCTTCTCTCATTCCGTCCATTGCCTTTTAGTTTTTCTGATTGTTTCCTTTGCTGTGCAGAAGCTTTTTATCTTGATGAGGTCCCAATAGTTCATTTTTGCTTTTGTTTCTCTTGCCTCCAGAGATGTGTTGAGTAAGAAGTTCCTGCAGCTAAGGACAAAGAGGTTTTTTCCTGCTTTCTCCTCAAGGATTTTGATGGCTTCCTGTCTTATGTTTAGTTCTTTCATCCATTTTGAGTTTATTTTTGTGTAAGAAAGTGTTCCAGGTTTGTTTTTCTATATGTAGCTGTCCAGTTTTCTGAGCACCATTTGCTGAAGAGACTGTCTTTATTCCATTGGATATTCTTTCCTGCTTTGTCACAGATTAGTTGGCCATATGTTTGTGGGTCCATTTCTGGGTTCTCTATTCTGTTCCATTGATCTGAGTATCTGTTTTTGTGCCAGTACCATACTGTCTTGATGATTACAGCTCTGTAATACATCTTGAAGTCCGGGCTTGTGATGCCTCCAGCTTTGGTTTTCTTTTTCAGGATTGCTTTGGCTATTCAGTCTTTTCTAGTTCCACAGAAATTTTAGATTGTTTGTTCTAGCTCTGTGAAGAATGCTGTTATTTTGATAAGTATTGCATTAAAACATAGACTGCTTTCAGTAATATTGACATTTTAATAATATTTGTTCCTCTAATCCATGAGCATGGAATATTTTTCCATTTTTGTGTGTGTCTTCAATTTCTTTCATAAGCTTTCTATAGTTTTCCGTGAATAGATATTCCACCTCTTTGGTTAGGTATATTCTTAGCTTTTTATGGTTTTTTGTGCAATTTTAAATGGCATTGATTCCTTGATTTCTCTTTCTGTTGTTGCATTATTGGTATATAGAAATGCAATCAATTCCTGTACAATTGATTTCATATCCTGCGACTTTGCTGACTTGACAAATCAGTTCTAGCATTTTTTTAGTGGAATCTTTTGGATTTCCCATATAGAGTATTATGTTTTCTTGAAGAGTGAAAGTTTGACTTCCTCCTTGCTGATTTGGATGCCTTTTATTCCTTTGTGTTGTCTGATTGCTGAGGCTAGGACTTCCAGTACTATGTTGAATATCAGTGGTGAGAGTGGACATCCTTGTCATGTTCCTGACCTTAGGGGGAAAGCTCTCAGTTTTTCCCCATTGAGGATGGTATTAGCAGTGGGTGTCTCATATATGGCTTTATGGTCTTCAGGTATGATCCTTCTATCCCTACTTTCTTGAGGGATTTTATCAAGAAAAGATGTTATATTTTGTCAAATGCTTTCTCTGCATCTACTGAGAGGATCATGCAGTTCTTTCCTTTTTATTCCGTTAATGTGATGTATCATGTTGACTGATTTGTGCATATTGAACCAGCCCTCCATCCCAGGTATAAATCCCATTTGATCATGGTAAATAATTCTTTTCATGTACTGTTGGATCCACTTGGCTATTATCTTGTTGAGAATTTCTGCATCCATGTAAATCAGGGAAATTGGTCTGTAGTTCTCCTTTTCAGTGGGTCTTTGTCTAGTTTTGGAATCAAGGTAATGCTGGCATCATAGAATGAGTTTGGAAGTTTTCCTTCCATTTCTTATTTTTGGGGAGACAGCTTCAAAAGAATAGGTGTTAACTCTTCTTTAAATGTTTGGTAGAATTCCCCTGGAAAGCCAACCAGCCTTGACTCTTGGGAGGTTTTTTGTTTGTTTGTTTGTTTGTTTGTTTTACTAATTCAGTTTCTTTACTGGTTATGGGTCTGTTCAAATTTTCTATTTCTTCTTGTTTCCATTTTGGTAGTTTATATGTTTCTAGGAATTTGTTCATTTCCTCCAGACTGCCCAATTTATTGGCATATAATTGCTCATGATATCCTATTATTATTTGTATTTCTGCAGTGTTTGGTTATGATCTCTCCTCTTTCATTCTTGATTTTATTTATTTGGGTCCTTTCCTTTTTCATTTTGATCAAACTGGCTAGGGGGTTATCAATTTTGTTAATTCTTGCAAAGAACCAGCTCCTGGTTTCATTGATCTGTCCTGGGTTTTTCCTTTTTGATAGCATTGTTTTCTGCTAAAATCTTTATTATTTCCTAACTTCTGCTGGCTTTGGCTTTTATTTTCTGTTCTTTTTCTAGCTCTTTAAGGTGTTAAGTTAGGTTGTGTATCTGAGACCTTCCTTCCTTCTTTAGGAAGACCTGGATTGCTATATACTTCCTTCTTATGATTGCCTTTGCTGCATCCCAGAGGTTTGGGGCTGTGATATTATTATTTTCACTAGCTTCCATGTACTTTTTATTCTCCTCTTTAACTTCTTGCTTAACCTAATCACTCTTTAGCAGGATTTTTTTTAGTCTCCAAGTATTTGTATTCTTTCCAAATTTTTTTCTTGTGGTTGATTTTGAGTTTCATAACATTGTGGTCTGAAAATACGCACAGTATTTTCTCGATTTTTTTTGTACTTGTTGAGAACTGATTTGTGTTCCAGTATGTGACCTATTCTGGAGAATGTTCCATGTGCACTCGAGGAGAATGTGTATTCCTCTGTTTTAGGATGAAATGTTCTGAATGTAACTGTTAAGTCCATCCAGCCCAATGTGTCATTCAAAGCCATTGTTTCCTTGTTGATTTTCTGCTTAGATGATCTGTCCATTGCTGAAACTGGAGTATTGAAGTCCCCTACTATTATGGTATTATTATCAATGTGTTTCTTTATGTTTGTGATTAATTGATTTATATATATGTGGGTTCCACATTGGGGGCATAAATGTTTATAATTGTTAGATCTTTTTGGTGGATAGAGCCCTTAATTATGATATAAAGCTCTTCCTTATCTCTTTTACAAAATTTATTTTAAAATCTAGATTGATATATGATATAATACCCTTATTTATCTCTGTGACAGGATTTATTTTAAATTTATATATAAATTGCCTTATATAAGTATGGCTACTCTGGCTTTCTTTTGGTGACCATTAGCATTATAGATGGTTCTCTATCCCCTTACTTTCAATCTAAAAGTGTCTTTAGATCTAAAATTGATCTTTTGTTAGCAGCATATATGTGGATATTGTTTTATCAATTATGTTAATTTTGATAGGAACGTTTAGTCCTTTGACATTTAGAGTGAGTACTGAAAGATATGAACTTATTGCCATTGTGTTGCTTGCAGAGTTGGAGTTTCTAGTGGTGCTCTCTGGTCCTTTCTAGTCTTTGTTGCTTTGGACCTTTTTTGTTTTGTTTCATCTTTTCTCCCCTCAGAGAGTCCCCCTTAAAATTTCTTGCAGGACTGATTTAGTGGTCATGAACTTCTCTAGTTTTTGTTTGTCTGGGAAACTATGTTTCCTTCTATTTTGAAAGTCAGCCTTGCTGGATAATGAATTCTTGGCTGCATTTTTTTTTTTTTAACAATTCAGCACATTGAAAATACCCTGCCACTCCTTTCTGACCTGCCGGATTTCTGTGGATAGGTCTGCTGTGAACCTGATCTGTCTTCCCTTACAGGTTAAAAACTTATTTTCTCTTGTTGTTTTCATAATCCTTTCCTTGTCTTTATTTTGTGAATTTGACTATGATAGGCCTTGTCGATGATTGGTTTTTGTTGAATCCAATGAGAATTCTCTGTGCTTTTTGGATTTTGATGTCTGTGTCTTTCCCCAGGTTAGGAAAGTTTTCCACTATGATTTGTTCACATAAACCTTCTACCACTTTTCTCTCTCTTCTTCTGAAACCCCTATGATTCAGATGTTATTCCTTTTTAATGAGTCACCGAGTTCTCTTTTTCTTATATTGTGCTCTTTTGCCTTAGTTTCCCTCTTTGTTTCTACTTCATTATTCGCCATATGCTTGTTTTCTATATTGGTGATTTGCTGCTCTGCTTCATCTATTCTTGCTGCTGTGACATCCATTCGAGATTGAATCTTAGGTATAGCATTTTAAATTTTGTCTTAACTATATTTCACCTCTTTCATCTTCGCAGAAAGGGATTATATACTTTTTTAAACCCCTGCTAGTATTCTTAGCATCATGATTCTAAATTCTGGTTCATACCTCTTGCTTATATCTGTGTTGATTAAGCCCCTGGCTGTCATTCCTTCCTGTTCTTTCTTTTGGGTTGAAATCCTTCATTTTATCATTTTGGAGAAAGGAAAAGAATTAATAAAATAAAAACTAAATTTAAAAAATTAGAAACAATACAAAATAATCAAATAAAGGAAGCTAGATCCTAGGTGTGTTCTGTTCTGGTTGTTGAAAGAAGCTTGATAGAATAGAGAAAAAAAGATAAAGAAAAGAAAAGAAGGTGGAAAAAGGTAAGAAAACATTTAACAATTAAAAAAAAATGGTTACAGGGGTGCCTGGGTGGCTCTGTCAGTTAAGTGTCCAACTTTGGCTTAGGTCATAACTTGCAGTTCATGAGTTCAAGCCTCATATCTGGCTCCGTGCTGACCACTCAGAGCCTGGAGCCTGCCTTGGATTCTGTGTGTGTGTCTCTCTCTCTGTCCCTCCCCTGCTCACGCTCTGTCTCTCTCCCTATCAAAAATAAATAACATTTAAAACATTTTTAATGTATACAATAAAATAGAATAAAATGAAATGAAGAAAGTAAACTAGACTAAAATCTTTGCAAAAAAATAAAATAGTAGGAAAATAATAAAGAAAAATCATTTTTATAAAAACAAAAAATAAAAATTTTTTCAATATCCAAGAATAAGAAAAGAAAAAAATTGATAGACGAGCAAACAGAATTAAACCTGAGTGAAATCACATCCAGTTTCTCCTAGAAGTCAAACTATGAAGCACTTTATAGTCCATAAACTAAGCAGGTGAAGAGTCTTGTGGAGGTCCTCTTAGGGCTTGTTTGGCACAGTTGGACAGGGTTTAGTGTAATGGCTAAGTCTCAAATAGGTGGCGCTGCTTATCTTACTGGGGTAGATAGGTGTGGTGCATGTATGCGTGTATGCACATGTGGAGGAGAGGAGATAATTCCATCACCCAGCTTCCCAGTTTCTAGTATCAGAACTCTACACTACCACCAATTGGCAATCAATCACCTCTCCTTTGTCTCTGGCTTCCAACCACTCTCCACTTCTATACTGTCCACAGGCCTTCAGCCTGCCAAGAAGTATTTCTCTCCTAAATTTTATCTCAGATAGGGCTGTGTTTCCAAACCTCTCACGTCTAGGGCCCCTCAGATCCTCTGGTGGAGGATTTCATGAAAAAATGGCCGGATACCAGTCTGCCCCTGGGAACACTCACATGACTGTGCCACTGCAGAGGCCCAGAGACTGCAGCTGGTTGCCAGCCTGCCCCAGAAAACTTTCACACGATCATGTTTCAGCAGTGGTTCAGGGACTATGGTAGATTGTGGGAAGCCACAGAGGACAAGATGGCGCCCTGGCGTTCTGCCAGGTCACGTGATGCCTTTGTCCCTGGGCTGCCGAGTCACGAGATGTTTTGCCCACTGCTTGCTTCCTGCTCCCCCTAGCCTGTTGTAAGGTTCCTTCACGTGCACCGTTCTGCTCTGAGGCTGCGTGGCACAGGTGCTGCACATGATCAGCAGCCTTGAGCCAATCCTCTGGGGCCACGTAAGACTTGGGAGGGACTAAAGAGTGTATATAACCCGCTGGGGATTGTGGGAGGAAGAAGAAGAAAACAAGAAGAAGAAGAATAAAGACGGCTCTGCAACCAAGTCCAGTGTCTCGTCCTCCCTTCCCGCCAGTGGGTGTGGGGCGCGACAGTAGATCACAACACACATCTGGCACCAGACTTCACGGCACCCTAGCATCCTTGTTCCAACACCAGCAAATGTGGCTGTCACCAGGGATCCACTGGGAACTCTGCCTGTGGAGAGGCTGTATGGCCTCGACCAAATGTTCTCAAAGCAAGGGAACACCTCTCCCAATGTGGCCCGAGGACCTCTCAAACCTCACTGTCTGCTCCTGGGAATTCACCTTTCCCACCAGAGCACTGCCAGGTATCAGCTGCAGAGTTTCCAACTCTCCACTCCCTTGTTTACAGACTACCAATGGTACTGAAATCCTCTCCTTTCTCCTTTCTCCTTTATCCCTTTCTTATTCAGTTCCTTGTAGGTGTTTCCACTCTTTCTCTTTATCTCCAGCTGCTTTCTTTTTTTAAAAAAAGTTTTTTATGTCTTTTATTTATTTTTGATTGACAGAGAGTCAGTGTGAGCAGGGGATGGTCAGAGAGAGAGAGGGAGACACAGAATCTGAAGCAGGTTCCAGGCTCTGAGCTAGCTGTCAGCACAGAGCCTGAATGCAGGGCTCGAACCCACAAACCGTGAGCTTATGACCAAAGCCAAAGCTGGACGCCTAACCAAATGAGCCACCCAGGCACCCCCAGCTGCTTTAATGAGGAGTGCTTTTCCTGTACTCTACCCCCTGTCTTGGTCCACTCTCTGCAAATAAAAATAGCTCCTTACCCTCCTCAGCTTCTCTCCCCCAGTTCACCTCTCTGCACCACTTATCTGCCAAGTTCTGTGGCTTACGTTTTGCGTTAGTCTTCAGATCAATTTTCTAGGTGTGCAAAATAGTATGGAGGGACAAGAGAAGCAGAGAACTCCCATGCTGCTATGCCATCTTGGCCCTACCAAAAGTTTATTTAACTTTTAAATTGAAGAGAACAAAATGAAGATACCTTAAAAGAGAAATCTTTTGGAAAACTGATGAAATGGAAAATCTTTTGTCAGATAAAAATGACCAAAACTGACCCAACAAGACATTGAACTGAAAATTTCTAAATAAGTTAAATAAATTGGACACATAATTAAAAACCTTCCCACCCAGAAAACTGTAAGTTCAGATTACTTTAGTGGTGTACTCTATCAAATACTTAAGGAAGAAATAATATCAATTCTAAACGAGATCCTCTAGAAAATTAGAAAGAAGGGAACACTATGCAATTCATCATACTAGGCCAGAATTAATTTAATTCCAAAGATATCAAAGAAAATAAATTTTAAAACTAATATCCTCAATGAACATAGATGAAAAAACCCATAATAAAATATTTCAAATCCAGCAAAATCTAAAAATAATAATATGCTATAACAAAGTCATGATTTTACTCCAGAAATGCAAATTTGGCATATAATTTCCCATGTTAATGGAAGTAAAGAGAAAAACCACATGATCATTTCAATAAAAGCATAAAGGTCATTGAAAAAAATCAACATCTATTAATTTTTAAATCTGAGGAAACTAGATACAACAAGAATCTTCCTCAAACTATAAATAGCATATAACATAAAACCTACTGCTAACATGAATGAAAGACTGAATGCTTTCCCTTTAGGAAAGACGGGAAGGCAGGCAAGGATATCCGTCCTCACTACTTCTATTCAACATTGTATTGGAAGCCTTACTAATGTAATAAAACAAGATAATAAAATTAAAAGCATAGAATTAGAAAATAAAAATAATAAAACTATTTATTTACATATGACATAACCTTATATGTAAAAAAAATCCCAAGAAGTACACACACACACACACACACACACACACACACACAAATCTAGAACTAACAAATTATTATTAAGGTCACAGGACAAAACCTAAGTATATAAAAATCCGTTTGTTGTATTGCTATATACCAGCAATGAACGTTAGAAATGGAAATAAAATCTATAATATATAATTGTATCCAAAAATATGAAAGACTAAAGGATATATTTAACAAACTATGTGCAAGAAATAAAGCCATAAGACATTACTGAAAGAAATTAAAGACCTAAATCAAATGAAGAAATATTCTATTTTCATGAATCAGAAGACTCAATTTTATTAGAAAGCCAATTCTTTCTAACTTAGTGTAAAGATTCAATACAATTTGAGCCAAAATCCCAGAGCCTTGGGGCACCTGGGTGGTTCAGTCCATTTAGCGTCTGACTCTGATTTCAGCTTGGGTTATTATACCAGCATTGTGAGATCAAGCCCCAGATCTGGCTCTGCATTGAGTGCTGTGTGGAGCTTGCTTAAGAATCTCTCTCTCTCTCTCTCTCTCTCTCCCTCTGCCGCTCTCCCATGCTCATGTTCCCTCTCTCTTTCTCTCTCAAATAAAAATTTTTTTAAAAATTCCCAGAACTGTTTTTTTTCTGTTTTAGCATTGAGGTGATTCTAAGATTTATATGCAAATATAAAGGCTCTAGAGTAGCCAAATAATTTTCAAAAAGAACAAAGCTGGGGGACTCACAAATCTTACTTAAAGACTTACTACAGAGGTACAATAATTGGGACAGTAGGTTATTGACATAATATCATATAGATCAGTGGACATATACACCAGTGAAATAGTACAGAGAATTCAGACCAGACTGAGACATGTATTTTCAATTGATTTTAAAAGTATATACTAAATGTTGAATTAGTAGGAATATTCTCTTTTCTACATTATTCCCCATTTCTGTCCAGACCTAAAATCTTCTTTGCAATCAAAGCTTTGCCCTAAAAACTCAGTTCCAGACTCAGGTTCTACAGAAAGATTGCCAGGCCAATTCTGTCCAGCACTTGTGGGTCTTAAACTTGGGACCCATTTGCACTGTTTTCACAGGAAAGTTTTTGCTTCATATCCTTTTGTTATTATTTGTCTGTGGGTAAGGCTAAGTCAGATGGCATTTATGAAGCCTGAACTTCTCTGACGTAAAGTGTGTTACTCCGAGTTAACTGAGGAGTTGATCCTTTATCTATGCTGTGTTGCCTTCACCTTTATCCCTCCCTAAGGTGTACATCTTCTCACAAAAGTCAGAGACAGGCCCTTCAGGTTGCCTAGCTCCCAAGATGTTTTTTATTGAGGGCCTTGTCTCCAAAAGGAAGATCTCTCTTCTTAAGCTTATTGTTTCAATTCCCCAACTTCTAAAAATGACACTGGAGAATTCAGACAAGAGGGTGATGTAGCCCAGTACCTATATTCCCTACTTCTTCTGATCTCAAAATCTTGGATCTGGGAGGGAGACAAAAATCTCTAAATGAAATGGAACCAACCTAAGCCATCAGCTGCTTAAGTGTATCCAGGGCTCTATCCCTTTCTTTATCTATATCTTTTTCTCAAATGTTACTTCCTCAGACACAAGACTTCTCATTATTCTAAGGAAAAACACCAGTGCCTAATAATTCCCGAAGGACTCCTTGTTTTCCCATCATTCCCCTGAAGAACACTCTGCTGGAGTTTGTTTCCCATCCAGCCTATGCTCAGCTCTAAACCACACCAGGAAACCAGGGACTTGGAGACATGGTGAGTAGAGAGAATCAGTAACACTTATCCTTGGGAGGCAAGGGGCAAAGACAGCACTTTTCTCTTCTGGTCTCATCAAAGTGGCTGCCCAGGGCTCTATGGTGACACAGGTAAGCCTTTAATTAGGAAACTAGCAGAGGACTGGAGATACTGTAGCTTGTGGAATCACTCACCTAGCAGTGCAGGTGCCCCTTTCTGCTCCTGCCAGCTGTAACACACTAACCAAGGATAGTGGACCACATATCTCATGTCACTCATGTTACAGAGTGGGTTTGTTAGGCAGAAATCTCTAGAAATAAACTTCTTAATGTGAGCAGCTCAAGAAAACACTCAGAGGCTAAGGTAAGTGGCTTGGGTTTGCATATGGGTTGAGCTTCTGTGAAGCAGGGAAATAAAAATTGGGTTTCAATTGATCAGTGTTGGGTGTAGATTTTAGACCTACTATTAGGGTTTATCAGTAGGATGGATAGAAGCTAATGGAGGGACAAAACCTCTCCTTTAAGTTGGAATGACATTGGTAGTGGCCAGGTCATAGCCTCAGATGAAGCTTTTACGGGGCCAGAGAGAAGGCCCAAGTATAACTATACACAGCTTTGTTCTTTCCACTTCTGATAGTTTGTATTATAGTGTTTATTTCCTTTGACAACTGGAAATTGTTTGAGGTGTCCTTTTGGTGAACTTAAATTCTAAGGCAGAATAAAGTTGTTGAAATAGTCTCACACACACACACACACACACACACACACACACACACACGCACACCATCTGTTGGCCTTCAAGAAGTGTGGAGAGATGATAGGCCAGAACAATTTAGCAATGACAATAGTTGTTTGTGGAGCACTTGATACGTGCCTATCACTGTATTAAGTAGTTCACTCTTCTAATCTTCACAACAGCACTAGAAGCCAGTACTATCATTATCTGCATTTCAAAGCTGAGTAAACTGAGGTTCAGAGAGCATGTTATAAAGAACAGATTTATATTTCACAAACAAGTTTCAGATCAGAATTCAAACACAAGTTCATAGCTTGTGCCTCAAACCACCATGGAAGACTGAGAGGAGTCAGGAGGGGAGGGGACACACTGCAGCAGCAAAACAGCACCATGAGGTAAAATGCTTAGGATCTTCTCATCACTGGTAGGACAGCCACGTGGTTCTGAGGCTTATCTCCATGACCCTGTATGTCTTTTCTGCTTCCCATCTTGAATGAATATACTAGAGCCCACCACCACCACCACCACCAAAGGAAGCTAATTTATTAACACAAAACTCTGACTTCCCATTAATTTCATGATCATAGCTAGAGAAATGTGAGTGAGTGAGGGTCCTCAATAGAAAGACCGCCCAGAAAGACTTGAATGGACGCTTTAAAAGGAATCTTGGTGCAGTCTCTGAGTCATGACACAAAACTCCCCCAGTACCCATACTTGAGGACTTTGGGGTGACTTATACTAATTCTCTCTCTTCCCATGTTTTCTCCCCTCCATGTCTTTTTCTGTTTCTTCCTCTCATATATCTTGCCTTCCTCTCTTAATTGTGTTCCCACTTTGTTTCCTTTTTTCCTTCTCCAGAAATGTTGATGTCTGCTGCTATGCTGTCTTCCTTAATCCACTCCTGTTTTTCTCTCTCCACATCAATGGCTTTCAATGCTCTTAATTCTAAGACTCCCTAAATCTATGATACTGTCATGTTCTCATGTAGTTACCTCTCTTTCTGTTTGTCCCTGGCCACCTACTTGTCTTGCTCTCTCTATTCACTTTCTGTTTCATGATCAACGATTCTCTTTTTCCTTTCCTTTCCTTTCCTTTTTCCTTTCCTTTCCTTTCCTTTCCATGCAAGGACCCAGCTCCTGGATCATGACAAATCTGAGCCACCCTTCTGAATTTGTGTTTTTGGGCTTCTCCTCTTTTGGTGAGCTGCAAGGTCTGCTGTACGGGCCTTTCCTCATGCTTTATCTTCTTGCCTTCATGGGAAACACTGTCATCATAGTCACAGTCATAGCCAACACCAACCTACATACTCCCATGTACTTCTTCCTGGGTAACTTTTCCCTGCTGGAGATCTTGGTGACCATGACTACAGTGCCTAGGATGCTTTCAGACCTGCTGGTCCCCCGCAAAGTCATTTCCTTCAATGGTTGCATGGTCCAGTTCTACTTCTACTTTTCCCTGGGTTCCACCTCCTTCCTCATCCTGTCAGACATGGCTCTTGACCGTTTTATGGCCATCTGCCACCCACTACGCTATGGTACTTTGATGAGCTGGGATGTGTGTGTCTGGTTGGCAGGGGCTGCCTGGGCAGCTCCTTTCTTAGCCATGGTACCCACTGTCTTCTCCCGGGCTCATCTCAGTTATTGCCATGGCAACATCATTAACCACTTCTTCTGTGACAATGCACCTCTGCTGCAACTGTCCTGCTCAGACACCAGCCTGCTGGAATTCTGGGACTTTGTGATGGCCTTAGCCTTTGTTCTCAGTTCCTTCCTGGTGACCCTCATCTCCTATGGCTATATTGTCACCACTGTGCTGAGGATCCCCTCCGCTAGTGGCCGTCAGAAGGCTTTCTCAACCTGTGGATCCCACCTCACTCTGGTCTTCATTGGCTACAGCAGCACCATCTTCCTTTATGTCAGGCCTGGCAAAGAACATTCTGTGGAAATTAACAAGACTGTAGCCTTGGTGACATCAGTCCTCACTCCCTTTCTCAATCCTTTTATCCTTACCCTCCGCAATGAAACAGTCAAGGCAGTGCTATGGGGGCAGATGCAGAGGCTTAAAGGCCTACACAAGGTGCTATCATGAGCCTGAGGAACCTGGTCAGCTTCAGTCAAGTAGGTCTGTGAGGAGGCATAGTACCAGACTCAGTGGGAAGACCACTGCCGAATTTCTTCAGGATTTTTCTTCTGTGCTTCTGCATGGTAACTACAGTGAGTCCTCAGTGCTACCCTGTCCGGCTCTCACAGTGCTCCCCATGCCCACTAGCATCCACGAGAACTCTGAAAGTAGCTCAGAGCCCGGGGAGCCAGAGGTAAGACTTTCAATACATGGACTTTCCATTCAAGGACAGCAGCCAAGAAGTATTCTCTGATCAAGAGATATTATCTACCGTGTATGTGTGTGTGTGTGTGTGTGTGTGTGTGTGTGTAAAATTTCTGAAAGATTCGGGATGGAATATCAGCTCCACTCCATTTCCCTCCCAACTATAATCTGAAATTTTAAAATCCTCCAATTACTTTGACCTCAGACTCATGGTTTTCTCTTAGCTTTCAACTATCCCAGATTTTATAAAACAGCCCCAATTTAAAATATTCAGCCAAATTGTTTCTACAAATACACTTTAATTTACCAAACTACATTTCTCAGTAAACGACAATGACTTCCCTCATCAAGAGAGTACTCCTAGCTCCACTTATTTTAAGACAACAAAAACTACTAATTTACCACAAGTGTCCAGATATTTTACAAGTGGAAATAAACAAGACAGGGAATTGTGCACTCTTTTGATGGACATATAGTGTCTAGAGTTGGAGATGTGGCTCACTTGGTGGTCTTTTGGTTCTCATTATACACTTCCAGTGTCACCTCAGGCTAACCCTCTCCTAACAGAAACGTCCCTTCCTCTGACTTTCTGAAACATTCATTTCTTGCTTGCTGAGATGCCCTTTACCCATATCAAAGGGTATCTTTAGGTTCCTAGTTTCAGCTTCTGGTGGAAAGTCTTGCATCTCCTCAGTGACACATCAGAACAATGACCCTGATGTTTGCTGTTGCTCCAACTGATTTATTTTCTCTAATTATCCTCTATTCACCACCTCAAAGAGTAAATATTTGTAGAATAAATGGAAGGAGGATGAAGAAAGTAAGATTAACTTTACAGATAATAACTTGGCTTTATATATGTGTGTGTATATATACACACACATATATAGTCACACTTCACAAACCACTTTATTCATGTTTTCCATTTGGTTTTATCCTCATAGTAAAATTCAATTAAATAAATAATCACTGGTCACTTACCATGAGCAATGCACTCTGCTTAGCACTGGTCATTAAAGATCAAAGAAATGTGGATTCTAACCTCAGAGATCTCTCCACCTGTGAGAGACAGGAAAAGCTATAATGAATTCTAGCACATTTTGAGAGAGGTTCTCCTACTTAAAACGAGCGCCAGAAAGAAAGCCCAGAAGAGAAATGCCAACTCTTGTGCTGCAGCTGGGCAGCGCTTCTGACACACTCGTGAATAGGAAAAATATAGTTGAGAAAAAAAAAAAAAAAAGAACCGGTCAAAGTGACAGGAGAGCTGACAGTACAATCTGGTTCTTCAAACTTCTTTTCCACCTCTCCATCCTCAACAATTCTTCACAGTTGGATTAATTAAATGTTGGAATCTCCTGGATCTGAAGCCACTCTGTGTAGACTCCTCCAGCCTCTTACTGAGTGTATAACCATCTGGTTCCCATCAAGTGTGTAAGATTGCAGCTGCAGTAATTCTTGCAACCCCTTGATAACAATAGTTGTATGTTTCATACCCATCACTTTAAAGGAACATATTGTCTGATAGCAATTATAAATTGAATCACTTTTAAAGATTTATATTTCATTTATTGTAATAGTATCAACAAACATTTGAAAGATAATAAATAACACTTGTATATACAAAAAATATTTTTATTTGGCTCATACATTATATTAATTGCCAAGTAGATTTACACTTCCTTTGCTACATAGGTTCCCCTGCCCCACCCACTACCCAAAAATAGAGCATTCTTATGAAACCTCTCCTAAGTTGAAGTGGCATAAAGCAAAGAAGAAATTGCCCTTATTTTGTATGAACATTATTTTGAGCATTCCCAGAAACAGAAAGCAATCTCTTAGGCTTTTCTAATATCTTAGTGCACATCTTGCTAACAGATGCAAAAAGTAAATCGAGATAAAGCACAGATGCTCACTCAGTTCACAGCGCTGGCAGCCTGAGGCTGAGTGTAGACATGCTGAGTGTCGTTCCTGGGGAAGAAGTTTGGTGGCGCTGTGCTCGCTGCTTGGGGTGTGTGCTACCTCTGCAACAGCTGGGAGCAGAACAAACACCAAATGCTAGCTTTGCTTTTTTCCTTTTCTTATAAAAGCAAAAATCCTCTTCTAATTTCTTTTTTTTAATGTTTATTTATTTAGAGGCAGAGCACAAGCAGGGGAGAGGCAGAGGGAGAGAGAAAGGGTGGGGGGAATCCCATGCTCCACATCCAGCGTGAATCCTCAAACCCAGAGGCAGGGCTTGAACTCACTAACTGTGAGATCATGACCTGAGCTGAAATCAAGAGTCAGATGCTTAACCAACTGAGCCACCCAAGTGCCTCTCAATTTCTTGACCTACTAATGTAGGTCTTTTGTAAAAGTGAAGTGGTGCAACACGAACTTTTATTTATTTTTTATAAAGGTGTGGGTTTTTTCATTAATAGTTTATAGTCATGTTGGTTTCTATATAACACTCAGTGCTCATCCGCACAAGTACCCTCCTCCATGACCATCATCCCCCTTCCCTTTTTCTCCTCCCTCTTCAGCCCTCAGTTTGTTTTCAGTATTCAAGAGTCTCTCATGATTTGCCTCCCTCCCTCTCTCTAACTTTCTTTCCCCCCACCCTTCCCCTTCCCATGGTCCCTTGTTAGGTTTCTCCCGTTATACCTATGAGTGAAAACATGGTATCTGTCCTTCTCTGCCTGACCTCACATCAGTCAGAGTGGCTAAAATGAATAAATCAAGAGACTATAGATTCTGGCGAGTATGTGGAGAAACGGGCACCCTTCTACACTGTGGGTGGGAATGTAAACTGGTGCAGCCGCTCTGGAAAACAGTGTGGAGGTTCCTCAAAAAACTATCAGTAAAACTCCCTTATGACCCAGCAATAGCACTGCTGGGGATTTACCCAAGGGATACAGAGTGTTGATGCATAGGGGCACATGTACCCCAATGTTCATAGCGGCACTTTCTACAATAGCCAAATCATGGAAAGAGCCTAAATGTCCATCACCTGATGAGTGGATCAAGAAGGTGTGGTATATATACACAATAGAGTACTAAATGGCATGAGAAAGAATGAAATCTGGCCGTTTGTAGCAAAGTGGGTGGACCTCGAGGGTGTCATGCTAAACATGAACTTTTAAAACGCAGGGGACACCTGTAATACCACGTTTCTCAGGAGATGGGAACACTTAAGTTCATTGTTAGTCTCATAAGATCATTGGATATAAAGGCATTTGACAGAAAGCAACAGCCGTCCCACCCCACAGAAGTAGCTTTCAAATTTTTTGCAATTTCAGTAATTGCAGGGTGGTAGGATGAGATTGTAACACCCAGAACTAAGAAGCAATCGTTGGGGCATCTGGGTGGCTCAGTTGGACAAGCAGCCAACTCTTGATTTCAGCTCAAGTTGTGATCTCACATTTGGTGGGATTGAGTCTCGAGTCAGCACTGTCAATGCAGAGACTGCTTTGGATTCTCTCTCTACCTCTTTCTGGCTCTCTCTGGCTCTCTCTTTTCAAAATAAACTTTTTTTTATTTAGAGTTTATTGTCAAGTTGGTTTCCATATAACACCCAGTGCTCTTCCCCACAAGTGATGACAAATAAATAAACTTAAAAAAAAAAAAAAGCAATTGTCACACATGTAAATCCCAATGGGAAGCCAAAAAGCAAAATTAGTTCTTCTGGTTAGCAGGACAGGGAGCAAGAAAAAATATGGGAGTTTTGATGAGGGAAGATAAAGGAATTGAGTCATTTTTCAAATACAAGTCAGGCTTGGGTTCTGCAGTGGCCAGCAGGTAGCCAAAGCCCCTGCCTCTAGCTAGGGATTTTTGAACAGGATTTTGGAACTTTGGTAAGGTGTAAAACCAAGTTGGAAAATTTCAGTGTTGTCTATAGAGGACTATGTTGTCATCAGTCTAGTGCACCAATTCTGTATGCTTTCAATTTCTGAATGTAAATATGATCCTTCCAACAATGTCTCACAGACACCGAAGAAAGGTGGTAGTGGTCCGCTGGTCTGCTGGCAAGTGTTTAACACCCTCTCTCTAATCGTAGCATTTACTGACCTCCAGTGTTTGCCAATTTCCTTGGTGTCAGTTTCCCCCCCATCCAGTCCAGTTTCAAACTACTAACATGATACCAACAACTTCGTAGCATAGATAAAAGTAAAATGTAGTGAAATAACTAGGAGTTTTGAATTCTTATTACCTTTGTTTCTATCATAATCTGCTTGATTTGTAAGTTCCTACTATTAAATTTTTAATAATATTATGTTACTTTCCTGAAAACTTATCAGTTCTCAGGAGGGCTCCTGAGCATCACTGTAGCATTCCACTTCTGGGTTTTCCCTTAGATCCTGTTCCCCATTCAACCCAGAATCTTTGTCATTCTTCTTCTCTTGAGTCAGATACATGCCAAGTCCTGTGGAAGCAAACCTCATGGAACTGTCTTTTCACAGAACTATACCTAAGCTCTTTCTGAACTTACTTAGGTCATATTTAAAACCACAAGCAATAAAATTACAGCACTGAAGGGAAACAGTACCTTTTGTGAATACAGTATAAATGCCCAAGGGTGCAAAGGTTTCCACATCGATGCCCTCTGTACCCACTCCCATGTTTGTTGTAAAACAGTTGTGTCCTGTGAGTCCAGTGAGGGCAGCATCATTCAGAGGACACTTAAAAATTCCCCCTGAGAGTGGGGTGCCTGGGTGGCTCAGTCGGTTGAGCGTCCAATTTCGGCTCATGTCATGATCTCATGGTTCGTCGGTTCGAACCCCGCTTGGGGCTCTGTGCTGACAGCTCAGAGCCTGGAGCCTGTCTTCTGATTCTGTGTCTCCCTCTCTCTCTCTCTCTGAAGCTCCCTTGCTCACATTGTCTCTCTCTCTCTCTCAAAAATAAATAAAACATTTGAGAGGGACCCAAAACTTGAGAGACTATTGAATACTGAAAACGAACTGAGGGTTGTGGGGAAGAGTACTGGGTATTGTATGGAAACCAATTTGACAACAAACTATTTTTTTAAAAAAATTAAAAAAAATTTTTTTAATTCCCCAAGAGACCTGGATCTGTTTCGCGAATATATCCAGGACCAGTCTCCAGAGTCATTCCTTAATTCCATCTCCCTGTGCTTTCATTGCCCATATAACATACTGTTTTTATGTCTACATTATTTTACATATTGGTTGCTTCTCTCTGGAATTCACGACTCCCCTTCTCAGCCTGTGAGGCGGCTCTTCATACTGCAAAGCTCAACTCAGATGATACCATGTTTGAGAATACTTTCAATTTAACCAAAGAAAATCAGGCCCCCGCCCCATGTTTCTGGAGTGCTTTGCGTAACATCATAACTAACACACAGTTTTGTTTTCCCACGCAAAATCCTGAGCTCCTTAAGTTAGGTACCATGCTTTACATGTCTTTGTATCTCCTGTGCCTAGGACACACAGTACATGTTCAATAAATGCTAGCTGTCTTTAGGAATGGAGTTTTCAGATGAATTTGGAATATGAGTAAACACTGTAACCTAACACACAGAATCCCATCCTTGTGGATAATAATAGAAGTAAACAAAGCATGAGAAGAACTTATCCCACTGCACTCAATCCGGGTATTTGTCTACCCTACTGCCACAACCAGTTCCAAGACCCACATAACAACACGGACCAGAGAAAACGATGTGGACGGTGGGTGAGAGGTCTAGAAATAGTTCAATGACAACATCTCACTTGAATATTTTCTAGGGGAATGTGTAGCTGTCTTATTTGCTAATCTACCTGTTAATTCAGAACTCCAGAATTTGGACGGTGGGTAAGTGTTAAGAGTTGTGCTGTGGCTGGACATAAGGTTTCATCTTAAAATTGAGACCCGTGCAGCCAGGACAGGGCTGCCTCGCAGCTGGGAGTGCTCCATGCCCAGACTTGGCTCCCGCAGGGCCTCCTTGCTGACCTGAGAAGTGTCCCCCAGTGGGGATGCCTGCAGTCAGAGGAGGTGTGCAGGGACAGTCCACACACTCTCTTGCAATTCCAAGAGGCAATAATTTAGTCACTTGGTGACTCTAAACCTGGGGAGACTTGTATACCCCCACTTTGCTTTAGAAGATTCCTTCCAGCAAGATGGAAAAGTCTGTTATTGGTATTTCCTGGATTTTGTCTATCCAGGAGCCTCATTTGATATTGTGCACACCAAGGGTCCCTGTCACATTAAATGTATGGGACCAAAACATCTCTAGGTTACGGCCACAGAGAATTCTAACAGCAAATCAGAGCCTGGATCATTGGCCTAAGTCTCTTAAAAAATTTCAAGTCACGGGGCACTTGGGTGGCTAAGTCGGTTAAGCATCCTTCTCCTTCTCTTGATTTCAGCTCAGGTCTCAATCTCACAGTTCGTGAGATTGAGCCACGCTTCAGGCTCTGCACTGACAGCAGGGAGCCTGCTTGGGATTCTTTCTCTCCCCCTCCTTCTGCCCCTCTCCCACTCACATGAGCTCTCTCTCTCTCAAAGAATAGGAGAAAGAGGAATACAAGATAGAGGAGGAGGAGGAAGAAGAGTAAAAGGGGAGGAAACAGTTTAAAGTCAGACCAGGATAAAAATCTCAGGGCTCCAATCCTGATTACTATCTTTAGAAACAGGCCCTGGGATGAAGTCCTCAAGGAATGGTGGCCCCAGTAATTGCAAACACACCCCCCACTCCCCCTTTCCAGTGCCCTTCACAGTACTGACACCGAGACAGGAACTTTTATACAAAATTTCCTGATTGAAACTTCTACCAGCAGATTGTCTAGATAAGTGCTCCTCAAACATTAGGCTGCATATGAATCATCCAGGGGGACTGTTAAAATGCAGATTCCAGGAGCGTCTGGGTGGCTCAGTCAGTTGAGTGTCTGATCTGACTCTTGGTTTGGCTCAGGTCATGATCTCATGGTTCATGAGCTCGAGCTCCATGGGCTCTATGCTGACAGTGCTTGGGATTCCCTCTCCCTCTCTCTATCCCTTACTCACTCTCTCTCTCTCTCTCTCTCTCTCTCTCTCTCTCTCTCTCAAAATAAATAAATAAACTTCTGAAAAATGCAGATTCTGTTTCAGCAGGTCTGGGTTGAGGCCTGAGGTTCAGCATTCTGTATTAAGGGAGATGCCAGTGCTGTTCCAAGCATCATGCTTGGAGGAGCTGGAGAACCACAGGTAAGTTTGTTGGGAATGTCACTGATGAAGTTTTGGGGTAATGGGGGGTCATGGGGTGCAGAGTCAAAGACCAAGAAAGAATTCTTGGAGACATCTTTGGTGCAAAAGGGTGATTTTATTAAAGCATGGGGACAGAAAGAGCTGTACTGGGGTCCTGACAGGTAACTCATTTTATACCCTCTGGGAGTGAATCAGGATGTCTAAGGAATTTTGGAAGCAAGGTTCCCAGGACCTTGAGGGGCTAGCTGCGACTAGGGAAATGCCATTGATTACCATTTAATAGACCCTCAGTCATGAGACCCTTCAGATGTATATTAGGGAGCTATAAGCTTGCTGTATATTTGCCCGCATATACCTTGGGGCAGCTGAAATAAAAGAAGCAGATTTACAGATCCTTGAGGTTGAGATAATGTTAAGCTAAGTTTCTCTTTTGCCCCCAGCAAAGTGTCATCCTTGAGGCAGCTGAGCTCCTAGAGGGAGGTCACTCTGTCAGTGTCAAGGACTTGTCAGTGTGCTGTAAGCAATAAGGGAATTTAATTTTTCATTTGTCTTAGTTACCCACATCACCATGGCAAGCACTTAAAACCTTTTCTTTTGTTCCTTTGTTCTTGGGTAACCAGGAGTGTCTGAGGAATATCACATATATTCCATCTGGGGG
>PJEM01004204.1:69544-132068 GCA_004023845.1 Helogale parvula | reverse complement strand
AGGCAATAGATGGCTGTAGACCGTTGCTTATTTTTAATTTTTATAAGGGAATGTGCAGAAATGAGAGTAGCAGCAGGAAGGAATCTCTCAGGAGGCAAATCTGAGCGGATTTGTGTGCTGATTACTTTAGGAGGAAAAGCTGAAGGAAAGTGTTTGCATATCAGAAGGAGATAATTGCTTCCCATTTAGTTCTCAAGTTTTTTCATGAAGTTTACAAGGAAAGCAAGTAATTAGTCCCTTGAGAGGTGGAGGAGAGAAAGTTCTCAGGATGAAAAACTCTTTTCCCTGCTGGCCTTTACCACAGAATCAAAAGTATCTGCCCCCTTTTGGAGAGACACACAAATGGTAATGTGTCCTATGGTAGTTAAAAAAAAAAAAGTTTAATTGGAGGTCAAGCTCCCCAGTAATAACCCGAGACTCACGCCTCTGGGTGGGGCCCCCAGATGTGTTCCTTTCTGCCACCCCTTTCTTCACAGCTGTGGGTCTACAGGGTGGCCCCTGTATGGACCTATCCATGCTGCACCATGACCAGGACCCCTCCTATAGATATCCTGTGGGCATGATGAGGTTTTGGGATGGTGGTGGAGAAAAAGGAATTCTTGGGATGTCTTTGGTGCAAAAAGGTGATTTTATTAAAGCACAGGGACAGGACCAGTGGACAGAAAGAACTGCACTGGGGTTGTGAAGAGTGACTGGTTATGGACTATGAACTTGGGGTGGTAAAGGCAAATGAGAAGTTTCCAAAGAGATTTGCACTTGCTAAAGGAGATTCACAGGATCCTGGAGGCCTAGCTGTTGTCAAGCTAAAGTTGTTTTTCCCTCTAGCAAAGCATTAACATCAAGACAGGAGGAATTCCTAGAAGAATGTTTTACTCTGCCTGCCTCAAGCATTTGTCAATGGGCTGCAGGTTATAAGGATATTTAATTTTTCCTTCTTGCCTTCGTTCCCCATATCACTCTGGAGGGGTGATTTGGGGGCTTCAGGAAACTGAGTCTACAGGTTTCTGCAGATAAGGCAATTGATAATACTGCCTTTTTCTTGTCATTTACTAAGATATTTGTAA
The DNA here is from genome assembly GCA_004023845.1 of Helogale parvula. Lineage (NCBI taxonomy): Eukaryota > Metazoa > Chordata > Mammalia > Carnivora > Herpestidae > Helogale > Helogale parvula. Next base: position 131,004 of record PJEM01004204.1, on the reverse strand, counting down.
ATGGATGGAGACCCAAATCTGTATGACTGTGATCTCTATCAGTTAACCTTATGTTTTCTTTCCTTTCTTTTGCTCTTAGGCAGCCAGGACTGCCTGAGGAATACCACACATATCCCAAACCACACACACTCCAGCTCGTACTTTGCCCTCAGCCTGCGTTATGCTCCTTCCTCAGGCAGGGCTGGCTTCAGAAGTAGGAAGAAATTTGCATCTACTCTTTGTCCTGTTCTGCAAATCCCAGCCCAAGTCCAGATTCACCCTTGTACGAGAAATCAGACACTAGAGCTACTCCTAATCCCACATCTCCCCTGACTTCCTAAATCATTGCCAGACTGCCAGGGAAAGCCTTCTCCCCCTTGCCCTACCTCCCTGCTACCCATAACCCCGGTACCATCCCATTTCTTCCCTCTAAGCTGGCTTGCACTATCTTTGCTTTACCACCAGGGCCCTGGTGACCCCCTGTCCAGGCTGCTTCCAAGAAAGCCAACCTCAGAGGGCCCTCGCTCTGGAACATGGATCTAAGGTTCTGTGGGAGAAGACAGTTGCTAATGCATGTGAAGGGGAAGGCAGGCAGTCTGGGAGACATGGTCCAGCTTCCCCATCTGTCTAGAGTGTATGAGAAAGATAAAGTCTAGGCCTGGGGCCCTCAGGATGTCTCTGTGTAAGGTGCTGAGAAAGTGGTCCCCCAAAGAGTCATTTCTGTTCAAAAGAAAGAGATCTTGAGGGGGTGGACAGAAGTGGGCTGTCTGGGTATAAGTAGCGCTTCTATTCAGGAATAATCCCAGAGAAGGGGTTCTAACAGGAGGCACGGAGTTTCCTCTCTTTGGGGGATGCCAGGCCTCTCTGCTCTTCTCAGAACCCTATCCTACACTCTGAAGCCAGTTCATGAGTAAGAAATATAGCCCCAAAGAATCTGCAGACAAAGAAATGTAAAGAAATAAAAACGAAACCATACAGCCAGACTGGGAAGAAGAGATTTTAATAGCACATTTTTACAATAATAGCCACATCTACAGAGTTTTTACTATGTACCAGACCCAGGACTGAGAGTTTTATTTGGATACGCTCTTTTAGTTGATATTATCATACTGTTTTCACTCCACAGCTCCCTCAAAATTATCTCTTCTTTGTTTATCTCAGTCTCACAGATACTTGTCTTGGAATCATTCCATGATATGAGCTCATTAGTTCTCTGTAGTAAATGAGTGGGGATAAAGGGAGCAGGAGAGACTAAGAAGTAGACTGAGGAGTTCCAGCATGGGTGCCCAGGTGCCCACCTGCAGTGGAGAGTCCTTGCTCCTGTGACTTGACAGGTGTTCTCTGGCTTTCTCATCCATGGGCTGTTGGGTCTCTGAGGAGGAGCCTTTTGGTCATATCTCCAATGACCTCCTTGACCTTCTCATTCCGGAAGGTGAAGATGAAGGGATTCAGGAAAGGGGTCACCACTGCAGTCATCAGAGCCACTACCTTGTTGAGGTGTGTGGATTGGCCCTTGCCTGGCCTCACATAGATGAAGATGGCACTGCCATAGCCCAGAACCACCACAGTGAGGTGAGAGGCACAGGTGGAGAAGGCCTTCTGGCGCCCAGAGAAAGAGGATATGCGCAGCACTGCGGCCACAATGAGGACATAGGACACTATGATCAGCAGCATGGTGGCTAGCACAAAGAGTAAGGACAGAAAGAAGTCCATGCGTTCAATGTGGTGGGTGTCAGAGCAGGAAAGCTTGAGAAGAGGGGCAGAGTCACAAAAGTAGTGGTCAATGACATTAGGGCCGCAAAACCAGAGCCGTGTTTTTTGCAGGGTTGGGGAGATGATGGAGGTGAAGCCAACCACCCAGCAGACTGCCACCAGCTTCACACACATTGGACCATTCATGATGGTTGGGTAGTGCAGAGGGCGGCAGATGGCCATGTAGCGATCAAAGGCCATGACTGTGAGAATCAGAAAGTTGGTGGAACCCAAGGAGAAGTAAAAGAAAGACTGGGTCAGGCACTCAGCTAGGGAAATGGTCTTCTGAGGGGAGAGAAGGTCTGCCAGCATCCTAGGAACCACAGTGGAGGTGACCAGCATCTCCATGAGGGAGAAGTTGCAGAGGAAGAAGTACATGGGTGAGTGGAGGCGGGAGTCAAGGCATGTGAAGGTAATAATGGCCAAGTTCCCCAGCACTGTCAGCACATATATCAGTAGGATGAATGAAAACAGTAGGAGCTGGAACTCATGGAGATGTGAAAATCCCAGCAGTACAAATTCCCTGACAATACTGATGTTACTCATCATACTTGAAGCCAGTTCTTTGTACTACCTGTGAGAAGCCAGGAAATCTTAGTGGGAAGTCGCCATCAACCCCTGTCTTGACTGTGCTCCCCGATGGCTGGTCTGGCTCCAAAAGCAAACTGACCGGTATGCATAGTTAGCCTCAGAGTCCAGAAGATATATTCCCAAAGGGCAAGAACTAACAAGTTCTGATTAACCTGTCTAGGAGTTGGACACCTCCACGTTATCAAAATGCTAAACTCTTCCTCTATTATATCCCATTATTCATCATTCCATCCAACATATTTATGAAGCTCCAACTCTGTGTAAGACATTTGGTGGGTCTGGCAAATACTTCCTAACTACCATATTTAATGGTTATTTCCTTGTAATAATACTTGCTATTAGTGGAGTTCTTTCCATGTGTCTGGAACTGTGCTAGGAACCTCACATTTCCCTTCTTTTCATCTTTTGTGCTCAATCTCATCTTCCTTGTAGTCTCTGTGACATTTCAGACTATGAATAACCCATTTTTGAAACTACTTCCACCCTTGACTACAAAAACTGTCCACTCCAAGTTCTCCAACAATTACGACTTTTCTTATCTGGTTCCTGGTCTTTCTACATATAGACATCTCCCCATTTCTCTTCTTGTTCTTCTTTTATCTATTTTCTCCTTCAAAATCACCCTTCTTCCTTAACTGGAGCAATCTTGAAAATGTAAATGCATATCAAATCTGCATTCTTATTCTCAGCCCACATCTCTGATTGTCTGCTGACCACCACAACATACTAACCATGTGTAAAAATACGCACATGATCCTCTCCTCCCCCAAAACTTAAGTCATGTTCATGGTTCCCCAACCCCCCAGTCATCCAGGCTTGTCATCTGGAAGGAATTTCTGGTTTTCCCTTCCTTCTTCTAAATCACTTGAACCGCCATCCTTAGAAATATTTGTTTAATCTATACTCCCCCTTTCTTTTTTCTGTAGCCTTCCAGTTCAAGAATTTGTTTCCTCTTAATCACTGCAACAGCATTCTTAGTGGCTTTCTATTTTTTTTCATGTTTATTTATTTATTTTAAGAATGAGAGAGCACAAGCACGAGTCATGGAGGGATAGAGAGAATCCCAAGCAGGCTCAGCACAGAGCCCAATGCAGGACTCACTCTCACAAACTGTGAGATAATGACCAGAGCCAAAATCAAGAGTCAGACATTCCACTAACTTGAGCCACCCAGGCACCCCATGACTTTCTCGTTTGTAGATTTCTCTAAGGTATCAAGTCCACAGGCTGTTTTTGTAATAATCTAAGGCAATGTGATTTCATTTATACATTACTCTCAAGATCAATTAATCAAACTAAGCTAGCCATCTACCTTCATACAGTAAAAGGCTAGAAGGATGTATTTTAAATCACTAACAGGGGTGATCTTGGGTGTGGACTATAGATAGTTCAATATGTATCTATATGTATGCCAATCTTTACCATGCTTGTTTTCCAAATTCTTTTCCCTTAGATGTACATCACTCCTGTGATCAGAAGAAACTTTTTTAAAAAACCAACAACATCTATTCCTTCTCTTGTCTGCTAAGTCAGGCACATACTCCCCCTGGCTATCCTGGCCTATACAGTTCTACCCACCTACTCCTCCAACCTCACTTTTACCTCTGTCTTGCCACACACTTCATGTTATCACCAGACTGGACCACTGGCGATTCTGCAAATGTTAATTCTACCCTGCTTTCACAAACTTTTCTTATGTCTCTATGCTTGGAATACCCTGTCTTGTCATCTTTGCCTGACAAATTCTTACCAACACCCTTCAGGGACTGTCTCAAATATCCCTCCTTTATGAAGTTTCATCCCCCATTCAGATGTGAACCCATTCTTCCTAGAATTACTGCCTGCGGAAGTTAGCCTGTCTGCTTTGCATTACAGTTATTCGTGTGCTGACCTTCTTCCAAACACTTGTTTCTCAGGAGCAGGGCTCTCTTGTCATCTTTATAGGCCCAATACCCAGCAACATGTCTTACACAATGTAAGGACTTAGTAAATCTTAGTTAAACAAATGAATGAATACATCTATTGAGTTTTGATTCCGAGTTCTGAAAAGTTTGACAAATGGAAATATATTTTCTTTAATGATTATTCATGCATGTGCATTGTGGGCTTTAATAGGCAGTAATGAGGCAAACGTGACCTGACAATTTCTTATCAGAAAGGGAAGGTGTGACCAGGTGTGTTTCAGAATCCACTCCCAGAGGGTCTAGGCAGCACTCTGTAACCAAATACTATATAGTACTATTTCTCCAGCAAAACATGAATATTCACACCTAATGGAACAGGTAGAGGCTACAAACAGCCTCACATTGGTAAGTTCAGATCAGTGATCAAGAGAAACTCTTTTAAACAACAATAACATCTAGTCCTCTTATCTGCTAAGGCAAGCACATACACAAAATTAGAAAAGAACTTTCAGTTGTCAAAGCATTTTGGTACAGAACTGTGGACATGGAGTGGTGAATGCGGAGACCTCACTCACTGAGCGCCACCATGCACTGGTTTCTGTGCTACGACCAGGCTGTGAGACGGTGACTATCTCCACATCATAGGTGATATAAACGGAGGCTCAGGTTGTTTAATGATCTCAACCCCAAATCATTCAGTTAATAAATGTACACCTGGGATTTGAACCCAGGGCCTTCTGACTCAAGTACCTATTTGTTTGGAGTAATCACAATGCCAAATACATGGAATCTTCAAAATTTTTGAACACAGTGCCACATCAATTTCTGGACACAGGATCCAAGGTCTATTGCTTACATTTGCAAATGGAGAACGTATTTAGTAAATGGTAAATTAAGCAATGTATTAAAGAGTAAGTTTCCATGATCAGCTGTTGACTAGCAGTGGTGAGTAGGAGATAAGGAGGGTGTCCCTTTCCCCATGGAAAGGACTGAACCTGATCTCTAACACTACCACAGGACCAGTCAGAGGTTTAGCCCTCAATACTCCATCTCTCATTGAGAGACAGGGGGGTTGGGCCCCCAGGAGGCTGCTGCTCCTCTCTGACAACTCTCCTGATTGTGATCTCTCCCTACGTGCCCCATATTGACATGGATCATACTCTGCGGGTGTTATAAATGCCTGAGCAAGAATGAGAAATTCAACCCATGGGCTTATTCTGATTTATTCACCATCACTGTAACCTGAAGGGCAACACATTTCTTACCTGACAGATGTCTGTGCATCCTGTGGTTCCACAGTCTAAAACATTTGAAGTCCTGCAATCAGAGATGAAAGCATTGATTCAGAGGTGACTCTGGAGTCAGGAGCACTCCATCTAGTGCAGTGTCCTTTGCAAATGGGCTTCCAGTACAGCCCCCATTATTATACCCTCCTCCCAACCCCTCTTGTCTTCCTCCCCCTGACCTCTCTCCACCTACTGGACATTTCACCTCAGACTTTTCCTTTCCTACTCAAGATCTTGCCTCCCCGCTCAGCTTGGATAACTGGTACCCTCCCCTTTGTCCTTGATGGATGACCATCCCCCTCAGGTTGCTTCCAGACTCTGGGCCACCACTCCCCCTGGTCCAACTCAGCCATTATAGGCCCACAGCTCAGGGCAAGCCCCCCTGGAGTATGTTTTAGGATCTGACATACTTATTGAATAATATTACATCCCAAGTTCTTATTTGTCAAAATTGATTGTTTAACACATGCAAAAACTGACATAGGTAAGGTTCAACTTGAATATAGAACTAGCTTTCCTCTGCATCAGGGTCCTCTGCAGAGCAGATTTTCCTCAGGGTAGCCTCTGCACTACCACTTTGAGCATCCTGCTCCCTCCCTGGCTACAGAACATGTCTTTTCTCAGGCCAAGGGGTCTTGCATCCCCCTGGTACAGGAAAACTCAGCTTCTCCACTCAGGAGACAATGCAGCATCCCATCAAAACAGGCCAATGGCAGCTTTAACTATCACAGAGTAGACTGGCCAAGGCATTGGTTGGCCATGCAGCACACACTTTGGACTGGGTCACACGTTATTTGTACTTGATTGTCTGGACTCCGTGGTGTGTTCTCACTTTCCCTCACACATTCCTGGTAAAGATTCTCTCCAGTAAGAGATCCTGTTCATCTCTATCTAAATCCTTTGTGCTCTGCTGTTCAGATTTCTGTTACAGTAGAGAGCTCACCTGTCTCTGTATAACCCTCCAGAAACTTGGAACCTGTTTGCAATCCCCTCCGACTTTATTATGCATCTTACTGTCTCTCCACATCAACCGTCTCAATTCTTCTGACTGAATTGTCTCTATGCTTTTTTACTTTTTTAATGTTTACTTTTTCATTTTTGAGGGAGAGAGAGAAAGAGGCAGGTAGAGAGGGAGACAAGAGAATCCCAAGCAAGTGCCACACTGTCAGTGCAGAGCCCAACATGGGGCTTGAACTCATGAACTATGAGATTATGACCTGAGCAGAAATCAAAAGTTGAAGGCTTAATTGACAGAGCCACCCAGGTGCCTGATGCTTTTTTACTTTTGTAACAACTTTCCCACTCCAGAAGTAACTCTCTTTAACAACTGGGGATTCAGAGGGGTTAGCATACCATCACCATGATTGTACCAGTGGTTTTGGTTACCAGTGTCCTGGGACATGCCGAGCTTCTGGGATGAATGAAAGAGCAGGGATGAGAATGGGACAGAGGGGCAAGCAGGGAGAGTAATTGAATATTCCCTTCTGACTCACAGACCTTTGCAAGGGCAAGGTGACAGAGGAGGACACAGAGGAAGCAGCACACTGGGGCCAGCAGACTGACGGGCAGCAAGAATTAAAGGCTCAAAAAGAAGACAGAGATGCATCAAGAAGGAACCTAGACAGAGCTTCCCTTGAACCCGGGTTTCTTAGGGAGGGGCAGAAGGAGTGGGGTTGGACAGAAGACCCCTAGGTCTTTCCCAAGAGGGAGAATAGAATGAGACCAATGCAGGGAGTGGGGTCCTGTCATGGGATTCATTGCTGTACTGAAATCAGCAATAGAACAGTGTGCAAGAGGACACAAGCAACTCAAATCATTCACTCATGTACTCATTCACTCAGAAAAATATGATTGACAGTGCCAGATACTGTTGGTGTTCAAGGGATGTGGTGGTGAACAAAATAGTTCCTGGTCTTACAGCCAAGTTGAAGAAAACTGACAGTAAATAAGTTTTAAATAACAACCTGTGACAAATGCTGTGATGGCAATGAAAGGAGCATGAAAGAGGCCGAGGGGAAGGCAAGGGACTTACTAGTGGTAGGTCTCATCCTTCCACCCAGGTCCAGATGCAGGATTCAGCAGTGGTGGGTGGCACACGGTGGACATCAAGGCAAATGAAATGGGTTAAATGGAGCCGAGAGGTCCCCCTCAAACTCCCTGCAGGCACAGTTTCCAAACCTGGGATTTCTGGGGCAGTCCGCAGTAAATGAAGACAACACAACACCAGGACGGGGACACTTCACCTTACCTGGGCCCCTTTCTCCCTACCCCCTTCCTCCTACTCTTTAGGCACATTAGACCTGAAACCAAAAGGCACTGAGAAAGGTGGAAGCCTCCGGCCCTTCTCACACACACTGATGGTGTGCTTCTGCAGGGTTGAATAGGAGAACAATAGTGGTTCCCATGGAGCAGCTACCTCCACTGGGGACTTGGGCACACCCCAGCATCACTCTCAATTTGGGAAATATGAACTCCAGGGAAAAGGCAGGCAACTGTGAGACCGCAGGAGCCTCCTGGGGAACCCTGGCTACTCTCTCACTCTCTCTTGTCTTCTGTGGGCATAGAGCTCAGTGTACCTCAGCAGTCCTAGGATCTGGACTCTGGGGGGTGAGGAGGAGAGCGAGTGAGGACAAGGAGCTGGGCACCAGATGTTTTAGACACAGGCAGTATAGAAACAAAAACAGTGGGCTAAGAGTTCTTCCAGTGTCTGGTCCCCCTAGAGGGAAAAACAGGGTCCAAAACAGAGAGATGCTGAAGTAGTAAAAACATTTCTTTTAGAAAATAGATATCACCAAGACCTGAGCATCAAGATATTGAGTGGGGTTCAGTCTTCTGCTTAAGAATAATCTTCGTAGCATCTTCTCTCAGGGCCTCAGTTTGCCTACATGTAACAGGGATCTTAACATCTAATTGTACATTCCTGAGAGGGAGAGGAACTTATTGATGAAGGAATCAGGCCATGGTTACCAGAGAAAGATATTAACTGAAACCAAAATAAAAAAGCTGAGGACCTGTTTACAGTTATGAAATAGTAATCATACATATGCACACACACATAGTATTTGTAATTTTGTGTATTACATGGATTTATGAAGAAATGAAAAAATATGGCAAAGAAACACTTTAATAGAGTTATTATTCCATTGTTGTGAATACCAAAGCCAAAGGTATTTTATATCTCTTTATCAGCAAGACCAATTTCCCTTTTCCACTAACTCAAGGACATGCATCACCTCTAGTGCCTAAGGACTCAGGAAATTACACAGTCCTCTCCCTTGCCCCGTGCTCCCTCATAGCAATAACACCTTTACCATGTGCTTCCCACAGGCATTGTCTTATTTGATTCTTTCAACACCCTGTGAATAGCTGTTTCTGAGGTCTTCATTTCTTTGCTGATGGTACAGCGGAAGCCCTTACTCTAGAATACACACCTACTCAGTGGTGCTGGGTTTGAACCCCAAATTGCAAAGAACAAGTGATCTTTGATTTCTGTACTTTAGGCTTCTATAGCACATGACCTTGTGCACATTCTATGCTGGAATACCTAATTGACCTTTCACATTGCTGAATTCATATATCTGTTCATCTATGAACATTTCAAGTATTACGTAGAGCATCCCCTGCCACCTAAAAATTCAGTTTTGTCTACTATTATTTAAGTATTTTAATGAAAAATAATAAAAAGTAAAAATTGAAAACTAAAAAGTAATGATGTCTGTGTTGTTGTTGTTTTACATATAAGTTTCAGATGCACCTAAGTGTCTCAGTCAGTTGAGCATCTGACTCTTGGTTTCAGCTCAGGTCATGATCTCGCTGTTCATGGGATCAAGCCCTACATCAAGTTCCACATTGGCAGCATAGAGCCTGCTTGGGACGGACTCACTCTCTCACTCTCTCTCTCTCTCTCTCTCTCTCTCCCTCTCTTTCTGCCCCTTCCCAACTCATGTTCACGCACTCTCTCTTTCTCTCTGAAAACAAGTAAATAAACTTTAAAAAAGTGTAAGTCTCATAAATGGAATCAAACAAAACAAAGTTGGTTATCGTTAGGCATGAAAAGAATGGGGTATCTTTTAGCCTCAATCCACAGTTCACTGAACTTGAGTTGGTTGATCGTGTGTTCAAATAAGAGAAAAGAACAAAATTAAATAATATTTTTGAAATCTTGGGATACATTATCTGAACAGGGATAAATCAGCTAGAAATAGCTTGAGAGCAGAGAGTATCTTTTGAGTGAATTCATCAATAGAGGTAGAAAGGGAGGAAGACATCACCCTAAGGATGTGCTGAGATGAACACAGGAAAAGCCAAAACTATGAGTTTTCTTGGAGATGTATACTGGGGGGGGGGGGGGGGGGGGGGGGGGGGGGGGGAGAATGGAGAGGAGGAGGGTATGCCCGGGTGGCTCAGTCAGTTAAATGGCTGACTCTTGACTTAGTTTCAGATCATGATCCCAGGGTTGTGGGATTGAGCCTTGTGTCAAGCTCTGCACTGAGCATTGAGCCTGCTTAAGACTCTTCCTCTCTCTCTGCACATCTCTCTCTCTCGCTCTCTCACTTTGCTCCAAAAAATAAATAAAATTATACTGTGTGTGTGTGCATTTTTTAAAATCTGGAATCAAAGAATATAATAAGCAAAAAAAAAAGGATCTCCTAGAACCTTGGTAAAGAGTAACCAGGTAGGTTCATTTCTTCCTTTAACAAAGAGTTATGGAAACTTGACCATGTACCAGGTGCTATTTTAGGTACCCAACATAGAGCAGTGAAGAAGACAAATTCTTCCCTGCATGTGTCTAACAATCTAATGAGAATCATAGGTAATAAGTAACCAAATATATAATATAATTTAATGTAATGATAAGAAGTGAAGGGAAAATAAAACCAAATAAGGGGAAATAGTGATGTAGGTTGTCAGGGAGATGATAACTCAGCAGTGAGATGAATAAGGGATAGTGTCAGTCATGGGAAGATGGAAGATGAGAGTGATTGGAATCACAAAAGACGTAACTACTGAGTTCTGAGGCAAGTCTAATTGGATTCAATGGCTAAGCTAAGCTTACTCTTTGTCTCCAGATCTCTTCATATTCAGCTAAAGTTCCCTTGTCATCAGAGCAGTTTCTTAACTGCTATTATTCGAGTTAACTTCTATTATTTGAGTTAACTGCAATGCAGATGGAGCCCAACAAGAAGAAACATGTGGCCAGGGTTGCAGCTTTTGAAAAGAATGCCCCACCTACTTCTTACCCTCCTAAGGGTTAGACATCAGAAGCATAACTAAGGAGAAGCAGGAGAGTACACTTCCCTGAACCCATGCAACAAAAGGGGAGTCTAATAACATTTTTAAGGAGGAAATGTGTAGACATGATGATGTTAAGAGGACATACAGTACAGAAAGTGAAGGCAAGATCACGATATGACCATGGGAAAGCTTCTCTATGCTTCCTACACCCCAACCAAAGATTGCAGACCACCCTCAACCCCACCCTAAGGATTGGGGATAACTGCTGAGAAGTCATTTATGGATGTCCTCCTCCATTTCATCAGAAGAACAGGGTAGGTTTTCTTTTTCTTTTCTTTTTTTTAAGTAAACTATATGTCCAGCATGAAGCCTGAACTCATGACCCTGAAAACAATAGGCACATACTCTATCAATACACTGAGCCAGCCAGGTGCCCCTCAGAGTAGCTTTTCAATCCTGGTGTTTAACAGCTACTAGACTTAACATTTTCTCTTTCTCTAACTTTTCTCAAATTCTTCCTTGTTGGTACAGTTCTTCTCTTATTCCAGATCTCTTTGGACTTTCTAAGCAGAATCAAAGAGGAACTTCCAATTTTTCTATTATTAAGTTTTACAAATATCCAGAAGATATAGAACAGTTGCACCTAGATATTATATTCTATAAACATACAATGACATGGCTTTGAATTGCAGGTAATAATAAACTCACTGATTTTTCATCAGGAATCCTACTTTGGGGTCCACTGTTGATAATCAGAATTCCCCGCCAGGCTTCCCTTGCTCCTTGCCTTTCCTTCTTCATTCTCCATCCTCTATTCAAAACTCTTCTGCTTTCTATTTGGTTTTTCTTATCTCCCTTTTTGCTCTTTTAACTCCCCATTACCTGATATAGATCTTCCCATCCAAAGATCAGTGTATGTTCCCCCATTTATCTGCAAGGCATATATCCCAAGCTTGCTGAACTCCTATTTGCATAGTGAATTTACACAAGAATATTTTGGGAAAAAATATACAGTACATCTATCTCAAAAACTGATCCTAGGATAGAGTCCATGCACAAGTCTCTAAGCTCTAAAAGAAAGGATATGAAAGTGGAACTTAAAAGTGATTATGACAGAGGAACCTGGCTGGCTCAGTCAGAGGATACAAAATTCTTAATCTTGAGGGTTGTGAATTTGGGGCCCACTTTGGGGGTAGAGATAACTTAAATAAACAATTTTTTTGAATAAAAAAGATGAAAGTCATGTTTCTGTGAGATATCTGTCACTCTCTTTTTCTACACTTCTCATCCTTTCCCCCAATCGATAGGAAAAGTAAGTTTTTTTGTGATAGAGTTGCAAATACCTGGTTAAGTTCATGTTAAATATAGTGACAGGCAAAACCAACAAAACTTTAATGTTCAGATGATGAGGTGTAGCAAAAATGTAGAGGGGTTTTGAATTTTCAAATCATTTGTAAGCAGTTTTATAACACACCTGCATTTAGAAGCTGTGAGTGACCCTTCTGAGACCAAAGGAATGGAGGTAGAGACAGATTGAGGTGAGGTGTAGACACTGGGGGCTTTGAGACTGTGTTTAAAGGAACTGGATTTAGAAAGTCATCACAAAGAACACCAGAAGAGCTGAATGAAGTGAAGGTGCTGTGCTAATCATCTTGTAAGGAAAATACCAAACACAGAACAAGAGAAGAAATGAAGAAGAACCACCAGAGAGACTCTGGTGTGTGGTGACTAAGGTAGGGCACTTGGCAAACAGAAATTAAATAACTGCTCAGAGTGCCCAGAATCTGATAAGACACTGCTCAAAAGTCTGAGACAAAAATCTCAAGGTAGAGCTCAGGGATGGATTTGCAGCTCTGGAAGGAAACACATATTTTTATCATTGATTTGGGAGGAGGTGACAGCTGGGCAAAGAGTGAAAGCAATAGGTAGAATACATGAACAGGTAAAGGAACTCTTCCTGAGTGTGAGGGTGAGATGTCCTAACTAGAAAATTAATGACCCCAGAGATGCTAAAGGGAGAATGAATAGGGGGACTCCACCAGTGACTGTCTACCTCTGCAAGTTTGTACTTAGTAAAGAGAAGGCACCTGTGATTTATCTCAACTGTATGTAAACTCTTCCTACATTTTCCTTCTGTTTTCCCTGTGAGCAGATTCTGAGTTTGTTGTACTACCTGAGGTTTTAGATAGTTGGATAAACTGTAGATAAGAGAAATGGAGAATTGCAGGACATTGTTTTAGGAAAAGAAAATCACCCTTCTGATGTCTTCCCCCTTTCTATTGTATAGGCAATAGAAAATATCCCAAGCCAATGGAGTGAAAAATCTGCAAGAGAATCTTGGATTTGGGGCTACTTGGGGATGGTTTGGTCAATCTCTGGCCTCCTTTGAGGGGAATACTTGGCAGTCAGGTGAACATCATGGTAATGCTATCTCAGCAATTTCGGAGAGCTGGGGGATGGTGGAGACAGGCCCATGAATGGGTGCAGTTTCTATGCTTTGATTCTCATGGTGCTAATTACTCTACATTCTGGAGGACTTAGAGCCTAAAGAAACAAATGGAAGCAATGATCTTCTCTGAGATGGAACACACCTTTTGATATTCCCTCCTTCTGAAATAATAGTCTTCCCCCAATGATCACTCTTCCACCGGTGCATCTGTGTGTACACACACACACACACACACACACACACACACACACACACACACACTACTATCTTCTCCTTTGGACCCTGGATCTTTTACCTACAATGGTTGGTTTGGGCCCCAGATTGAGAGATCAGATGTCCTTCCTCCACTATCATCTAGGTAACCTCAAGTAACATGGCAGCAACTGATTTAGGTTTTTTATTAGCCCTCAACCAAATTCACAAACCTCACAGTGGCAGAAGCTCTGTTATATCTGCTTCTTTAACACCCCCTGATTCAACAACATCCCTCACCCATGCTCCCATTCCACACACCAACAGAATCTCTCAGGTTATTCAAGCAAATTAATTACCTTCTGTATCATGACAGCTTCCCTCTTCTTGGGTCTGCTGCTTAGTCATTTGCTCCCCCCAGGAATGCTGCCCCCTGTCTTCCCATACCTCACATCCCACCACACATAAGACAACTCACCAGCTTCTCTCCATCATCATAAAATCCTAACTGCTAATATCATTTCATTTTGATCTTCCATTTAGCAATTAGGACTTAGATTCACAAGAGTCAAACTCACTTTATTTTTTTAAGGAGTTCATTTTTTTTTCAGTGTTTCAGAAATTGTTTATTAGATTATCTTGACTTCATGATGTGATCTGATAACAATTTGTTTTATCATCCAATTAGAACTAAGCGACCACTTGGATTTCCTTTTCACGTTAGCTTCCATGACAGTAATTCTCAACTACAGTAACAATTATTGTTAAAACATATTAGGACTATTGAAGTTTGATATTAAAATAGAATAAAATTATGAAGACAAATAGGTAAGTTATAATTCCCTTTCCTTGTAAAGAACTTGATGTTATTTGAAGACAAAAAGCTTAATCATTCAAATTGATCTACATATAAATTTTCCTTTTCTTTCTTCTGTTTATCTCCCACCATTTGAAATAATATCTTTGTTGAGACCTACCCATCATTCTTGCCTGACATAATTCTTGACAGCAATACAGACCACTCTCATAGGCTCCATGAATACAAAATTTAGGCAACTTAGGATCTATACATACCACACTACTGATTATGAACTCTGAGGGCTGAAATGGTCTGAAATATGGAAGCTTGTACTATTAGGTATTTATCCAAAGGATACAAAAATGCTGATTCAAAGGATCACATGCACCTCAATGTTTATAGTAGCACTATCAACAATAGCCAAATTATGAAAGGAGCCCAAATGTCCATCGACTGATGAATGAATAAAGAAGATGTGGTATATTTATATGATGGAATACTACTTGGCGATGAAAAAGAATGAAATCTTGCCATTTGCAACAACATGGATGGAACTGGAGTGTTTTATGCTAAGTGAAATAAGTCAAGAAAGACAGATATCATATGATTTCACCAATGTGTGGAATTTCAGAAACACAACAGATGAACATAGGGGAAGGGAAGGAAAAATAAAATAAAAATAGAAAGGGAGGCAAACAACAACAGTTCGTTGTTTGTTTGTCTTATTTATTTTGAGAAACAGAGAGAGAGCATGCATGAGTAAGGGAGGGGCTGAGAGAAAGGAAAGGAGAAAAAAATCCCAAGAAGGCTCCACCCTCTCAGCGTAGAGCCCAACACAGGGCTCAGTCCCATGAACTGTGAGATCATTACCTGAGCCAAAATCAAGAGTCAGATAGTTAATCGACTGAGTCACCCAGGAGCCCAAGTCAAATCCACTTTAATATCTTATGAGATTGGAAAGAAAAAAGAAAATAAAATTAGTAGGAAATTATAAATTGATGAGAATTAATAAAGAAGCTGTTGTTCTTAGATGTCCAACATTACCCTGTAATGAGAATAAAGTGCTCATTAAGCATTTCCTCATCACAAACAATTCACAGAACCTCCTAGAGAGGCAGGCAGCTCTGCACTGTGCTCTCAATGATTGGCCCCTGGTACCATTTTCAAAGGAGTGAAGCATCATTATCACTATATATTACAGCCTTGCAGTTAAATTACTGTGGAGGAGCTCTGCTTTCCCAGAAGGGTGCTAAACACTTATCACAGCAAATTTATGTATGTCTGACTATAGCTTCCTGGAAAATAATTGAAAATTATGTAGGAAATACACTTAGAAATAAATGGGAAGTTCAGGAATTTAGGCAATGCAGCTTTGGTTCAGGAAATTTAGGTTCAAACCACTAAAAGTACAAGAAGACCGTGATTGTGAGAAAAATTCACAAATGTCTTAATAAACTTAAAGGACCTGTTGATTCTGTCCCTCCCTAACACATCTGCTCTCCTCATGTAGGATCTGAAATAAAAAACTATCTGAGAGTTACCTTTCCAGCCACCTATTTTCCCCTTCCACAGAGAAGCTATGTGTGAACCATTGCCTCCCACCTCCCTGCCTTCTCTCTCACCACTTATAGTCCTTAGGCATGTTTTGTCACACTCACATCTAAGTCTTTTGCCCCAAACTTCTTAGCTCTGATAGCACTTCTCTTCTATGTCCCCTTTCTATTCGTCTAAAACCTCTGAAGTCAAGACCAAGATGTTGAAGACTGGTGGTAGTTAACATATTAACAAGAAAAAAGAAAATTTCTTTTAGAAATAATTTATGCTTTTTCTGATTACCAAAAGATAGATGTAAATATGATATTATACATCTGCACAAAGAAAATGATAGTTACCATTTTGGAAAATCATAGGTTCTTTAAAAAAGTTAATGTTTATTTATTTTTGAGAAGGAGAGAGACAGCGAGCAAGCATGAGTAGGAGAGAATCAGAATCCAAAGCAGGCTCCAGGTTCTGAGCTGTCAACACAAAGTCCAACATGGGGCTCAAACTCACGGACTAGGGGCCAAAGTCCGAGGCTGAACCAACTGAGCCACCCAGGTGTTCCAGGTGTTGACTCCGAATAGAAATGACAAGGAACCTGAGGACATCCCCTAGCTCCTCGGACATGTGCAGAAGATCCCTTCAGAGAACCAGGAAATTTCCTGTCTCTGTCCTCATTCTCTATTTATTAATCCACTTTTTCCAAAACATCAGCTTCCAACATGGAAAACTATTTTCCTAGATTCAATGATTATTCTTCAGTTTTGTTTGATTATGAATGTCATATTGAAAATAGGGACACCTGGGTAGATCAGCTGGTTAAAGATCCAACTTCAGCTCAGGTCATGATCTCATGGTTTGTGAGTTCGAGTCCCACATCAGGCTCTGTGCTGACAACTCAGAGACTGGAGCCTGCTTCAGATTCTGTGTCTCCCTCTCTTTCTGCTCTTCCTCAAGTCATGCTCTGTCTCTCTGTCTCTCAAAAATAAACATTAAAAAAGTTTAAAAATAGAATATGCTTTCAGTTTGGTTCTAGTTCACTTAGCAGCTGAGACAGTTTGGGAAACTTCACCCCATTCTTCTCTAGGGAGGTGTGGTCTAAATTTTGAAAACACAATTTGTGCTGCCTGTTTATTATTCCTCTTTCTTTGGTAATTTTTTACACATTCCTTTGCCATTTTACCTAGCCAGAGCAAAAACCATTTAAGGTTGGACTAGGTAAGCAACTCAGAAGATTTTAGTGTAAAGATTTCAATAAAGAAATTGAGGGGTGCCTGGGTGGCTCAGTCCATTAAACTGTCGACTCTTGATTTCAGTTCAAGTCATGATCTCATGGTTCTTGAGTTCAAGCCCCATACTGGGCTCTGCGCTCACAGCACGAAACCTGCTTCAGATCATCTGTCTCTCTCTTTCTTCCCCTCCCCTACGCTCTCTCTCTCTCTCTCTCTCTCAAAAATAAATAAATGTTTAAAAAAAACAGAAATTGAAACTATCACAGCCCCTACAGTTCACAAATTAAATTCCTTATCAACTCCCTCATCTTTCTTTCTGCTGCAATAAAAGTTGACTCTGAAGGGGCCACACCCTCAAGCTTTAGCCTTCCTCATAAACCCCTCTGTCCTTCCACCTCACAGGTGCTTTTTTAGAATAATAAGTTGAGAAAAAAAAAAAAAAGAAAGGTAGAATAGGACATGATCCGAATAATCCAGTGAATTGGCAGCAGGACTAGAATGGTAAGTTCTAAAGACTTGAATCTATAAGTTGAATATCCACTTTTCTGAATACTTAATGACAACAGAGGAATCAAGTCACTGGAGGGGAGTTTCAGTAGAAGTAAACAGAGTTGAGATCAAGAGAAACCAAGGTATTTAATGGATTATCCACATAGACATAGAAGTTGCCTGGAATGACAACATAAGCTAGAGTGAAAGAGATAATTCTCAGCTGGATGTCAAAGTCTTCAATGAGTGAAGGGGACTGTTCAGGAGAGCAATTGGTTACAGGGATAAGGAGTAGGAGAGCAGGATATGGCCAATGATATCAGCCCCCAAATAGCAGAGATAATTGAGGTCTAAAAGATTTAGTTCAGGAATTGTTCAGAGACTAAGAGGCAAGATGGCAGAGAAATAGGAAGTTCCATACTTCCTGCCTACATCTCTCAAACAAAGAAGGGCTGAAGCCAAAGGACGCTGAATCGCAAGAATCTGAGAGGAAAAGAGACAGAGTCCACTAAGAAGACAGCTTCAGAGGTGTATGATTGTGAACTGGGTAAGATAAAAATGGGCCGGGACACAGAGGCATGCAGTGGAGTGAGCCCCTTCTGCAGAGAGAGGAGGGGAAGAGAAAGAGTGGGTGAAACTGCTCATAGAACTATCTCTGAATAAGAGAAAAACCTTGGTCTGAGATGGAGAGGGATCCTATCATCCCATCTCTAACTGCAGGGCCTTTGGAGAGAGATCCTATTTCAGTGCCCAGATCCCAGAAATTACTTCTGGAATAGATGCTATGCAAGGGACTCAGTCAGCCTCAGGAGTAACCATTCCCCTACTCCCCCTACATGATCCCCAGCTAGGCAGCAAGCTGGACTGTGGGATTACATTTCAGGTGATATCATTAAAAAGGTCAGACTAAGTTCTGGAAAAGAGGCTGGTGCAGGACATAGACCATGGCCCACCTTGGCTATGCCCATGGCACAGAGAGATCGGATCCAAAAGAGTGATTTGCCAAGCTTGGTTCGAGAAGGGACTGGGGGGGGGGGCGCCATTTTTCTCCCTACAACCACCAAGGTGGGGCCTCAGGGAGTGGCCCATGAGACCCACAGTGGAGGAAAGACCTCCCTACACCTAATCACACCCATCTGCACTGGAAACCTGCTCTTGTTCTTACCAGAGCCCGGGGCAAGACCAGTACTGATGCATTGCTGTGATTAACTCTGGATCAATTCTTGCTATTTAGATATATTCTTCCTTATCTCATTCTTATCTCTCCCCTCTTTTGGACTGGCCACTCTGGTTATCAGTTTGCTTAAAGAGTCACGTTTTCCTACTCAACACATCCCCAAAGGCAAGGGAAATGAAGCAAAAATGAACTATTGGGGACTCATCAAGATAAAAAGCTCCTGCACTACAAAGGAAACAATCAAGAAAACTAATAGGAAACCAACCAACGGAATGGGAAAAGATAGTTGCAAATGACATATCAGATAAAGGGCTAGTATCCAAAATCAATAAGGAACTCACCAAACTCCATATCTGAAAAATGAAGAATCCAGTGAAAAAATGGGCAGAAGACATAAACAGACACTTCTCCATAGAGGACATCCAGATGGCCAACAGGCACATGAAACAATGCTCAGCATCACTCATCATCAGGGAAATACAAGTCAAAACCACACTGGGATACCACCTCACACCAGTCAGAGTGACTAAAATGAACAAATCAGGAGACTACAGATGCTGGCGAGGGTGTGGAGAAATGGGTACCCTCCTACACTGTGGGTGAGAATATAAACTGGTGCAGCTGCTCTGGAAAACTGGGGAGGTTCCTCAAAAAATTAACAATAGAACTCCCCTGTAACCCAGTAATAGCACTGCTGGGGATTTACCCAAGGGATACAGGAGTGCTGATACATAGGAGCACATGTACCCCAATATTCATAGTGGCACTTTCAACAATAGCCAAATCATGGAAAAAGCCTAACTGTCCATCACCTGACGAATGGATCAAGAAGATGTGGTTTATCTATACAATGGAATACTACATGGCAATGAGAAAGAATGAAATCTGGCCATTTGTAGCAATGTGGATGGAACTCAAGAGTGTTATGCTAAGTCAAATAAGCCAGGCAGAGAAGAACAGATACCATGTTTTCACTCATAAGTGGAACAAGAGAAACTTAACAGAGGACCATGGGGAAGGGAAGGGTTGGGGGGAAGAGTTAGGGAGAGGGAAGGTGGCAAACCATGAAAGACTCTTGAATACTGAGAACAAACTGAGGGCTTATGGGGGTGGTGGAGAGGGAAAGGGGGTGATGGTCATGGATGAGGGCACTTTGGGGAAGAGCACTGGGTGTTATATGGAAACCAACTTGACAATGAACTATAAAAGAAAAAAAAAGATTTAGTTCAGACATCATCTTTTCCAAGGATCCCACCTGGATGCTTCCCTCATCAATTTTTCTTAGATGAATCCTAGAATATTTCTATAGCACTCTGCAAATTTCTATGATATCACATGCCAAGTGGTATCTATTAGTATACATCTCATTTAGACTATGAGCTTTCCTGGTGCCTGGTGCAGGTGAGGATTATTTTACGATACCAAGCAGGTTAAATATTCAAAAATCAATCAATATAACCCATCACAAGCAAAAGAAGAAAAATCACATGATCATACCAATCAGTGCAGAAGAAAATATGATCCATTCAACATTCATTTATAAGTTTAAAAAAAAAAACCTCTCTGACAAATAAAAATAGAAGAAAACTACCCCAACTTGATAAAGAGCAGCTACAAAAAAAATCCTTCAGCTACTGTTATATTTACTGGTGAAAGTCTGAATGCTTTGTCTCTGTGATTAGGAACAAGGCAAGGCTGTCTGCTATCATCATTTATTCAACATAGCACTAGAAGTTATAAACTAGTATAAAAAGGCAATAAAAGTCACATATATCAGGAAGGAGTCGATGAAAACTGTTCATGTATAATTTCTTTAGAAAGTAAAGTATATAAGTGTAAATCTAATAAGATATTTACAGGACTTATATGCTGAAAACTATACAACACTGATGAAAAGAATCAAAAAGATCTAAACAAACTGAAAGACATACCATGTTCATGGTGGGAAGTCTCAACACAGCAAACATGTCAATTCTTTCTAAATTGATATACAAATTTAACACAATTCTATTGAATTTCCAGCAACCTTTTTATAGATATCAACAAGATTATTCTAAAATTTACATGGTAAAGCAAAGGAATTAGAATTGCTCAAACAATTTTGAAAAAGAATAAAGTAGGAGAAATGGATCTACCCAATTTCAAGACTTATTATATAGCTATAGAAATCAAGACTATGTGGTATTAAAAAAAAAAAAAAAGAAAGCCCATGGGATATTGGCATTGTGGTAGACACATAGATCAGTGAAACAGAGCACAGAACCCAGACATAAATCTATAAAAATATGCACACCTGATGTTTTAGAAAGATACAAAGGTGATTTAATGAAGGAAAGAGAGCTTTTTCAAGTATCTGGTTTTGGAGAAATTGGACAGTCACAAACAAACAAAAGTAACTATGACTTAAGTCTCATGCCTTATACAAAAATTCATTCAAAATGAATCATAGACTTAAATGTAAAACTTAAAACTATAGAATATATTTTTAAAAAGCAGAGGAGATAATCTTTAAAATCTAGGGCTGGGCAAAAAGAGTCCTTAAAATTGACACTAAATCAAAGTCAACAGAAAGGAAAATTGAGAAATTGGACTTCATCAAAATGTAAAACTTTTACTTTGCAAGGCTCTATTAAGAGGATGAAAAGTCAAGATACAGACAAAGAGAATATATTTGCAAACTACATATCTGACAAGGCTATTATCTATAATATATAAAGAACTATCAAAACTCAACATTAAAACCGTAAATGGTCCTGTTAGAAAATGGGTAAAAGGCATAAAGAGGCATTTAATCAAAAAGGATATAAAGATGGCCAAAAAAAAGCACACGAAAAGATTTTCAATAAAATTAGCTACTGGAAAAATACAACCACAATGGGGTATAACATATCATAGATTTGCCTATCAGAATGTCTAAAAATAAAATAGTAACAACACTAAATGCTGGTGAGTATGTGGAAAAACTGCATCACTCATACATTGCTGGTGGGAAGATAAAATGATGTAGCCACTTGGAAAACAGTTTAGTAGTTTCTTTAAAAAGGAAACATGCAACTACTATGTGGCTCAGCAATTACACCCTTAGGTATTCATCCTAGGGAAATGAAGGCTTCTGCCCACACAAAAGCCTGTACACAAATGTTTATAGTAACTGTATTGAAAGTAGCTAAAAATTGGAAACTCAGATATCCTTTAGAGTAAACTATTAAACAAATGATGATCTATCAACACTATGGAAGACTACTCAGCAATTAAAAAAAAAATCTACCAATACACACACAACAACATGCATGAATCTCCAGGGAATTATGTTGATGCAAAAAATAAAAAAGCTAATTTCCCAAATCCCCAAAGGTTATATGTTACGTGATTCTTCCACGTTTATAACATTTTTGAAACAATAAAATGACAGAAATGGAGAACAGATTAGGCTTTGCCAGTGGTTTAAGGAAGGGGTGGAGGAGGACGGAAATAAGTATGACTAAGGAAAAGCAACACGAGCGATCCTTGTGGTGATAGAAATGTTCCGTATCTTAAATATCTAAGTCAATATCCTGGTTGAACTTTATGTTCAATGTAAACATCAATTTGCATTTATAGTCATAATAAACCCATAATTGGCTAGGCAGATATGCAAAATATAGCTTCATCTTGACTTCAGGTGTCATGTGTTTATACAACTGCTTATAGAAATGTTCCCTATCCTAACTATGAAGGTCAATATCCTGGTTGTGATATGGACTATGGTTGTTTTTAAATGTTATCATTGGAGGAAAGTGGGTTAAGGGTACATGGGATCTTTCTGCACTATTTTATACAAATTCATGCAAATATACTATCTCAAAATAAAAATTGTTTAAAGAAAAAATAAAAGCATCTGCACACAAAACATCATTATGTGTTTTCCAAGAACACATGCAGAAAATAGACACTGAGCAGATCAGAGGGACTGCTTGCTGGTAGGGAAGGTGAGGAGAATAGGAGTGAGCAATGGGGATAAAGGACATATTTTGCTAATAACAGGAAATGTCTTAATGCTTTCATTTCAGTTGGTTCACACTTGTCTGACCAGTCAGTGATGGATGGTACCACAGAATCCATTACTCCCTATTGAATGCATCCGAAGTCAGAAATCAAGGTCGCACACAAAAAATTCTTGTATAATATGAGGCTTATAGGATGTCCAGGGGGCTCCAAATATAGCCACAGTCCTCATGTATTTGGCTCAGAAAGGTATGCAAAATTGCAGGTGTTAAGTATTTACACAACAGCAGATGCAATTCAAATCATAGCATCACTAAAACAGTGTGGAGGTTCCTCAAAAAATTATCAGTAGAATGCCCCTATGAGCCAGCAATAGCACTGCTGGGGATTTACCCAAGGGATACAGGAATGCTGATGCATAGGAGCACATGTACCCCAATGTTCATAGCGGCACTTTCTACAGTAGCCAAGTCATGGAAAGAGCCTAAATGTCCATCAACTGATGAATGGATCAAGAAGATGTGGTTGATCTATATAATACTACATGGAAATGAGAAAGAATGAAATCTGGCCATTTGTAGCAAAGTGGATGGACCTCGAGGGTGTGATGCTAAGTGAAATAAGTCAGGCAGAGAAGAACAGATACCATATGTTTTCACTCATAAGTGGAACAAGAGAAACCTAACAGAGGACCATGGGGAGGAGAAGGGGGGAGAAAGTTAGGGGGAGAGACGGAGGCAAATCATGAAAGACTCTTGAATACTGAAAACAAACTGAGGGCTGAAGGGAGAGGAGGAAAGGAGAAGGGGGTGATGGTCATGGAGGAGGGCACTGTGGGGAAGAGCACTGGGTGTTATATGGAAACCAACTTGACTATAAACTATTAATTTAAAAAATCATAGCATCACTATAATGACAGTGAAATTTGCATTTCAAAATCCTATTTTGGGGGCAGCTAGGCTAACTGGTTCATTGTAATTATTTGGATAATTCATTTGTACAGGCATATAGCCATTAAATAACAAAATTGGTTCAGTTAAATAAGCTAATCATATTATTCTTATGTCTTAGTTCTCTTATATTTCTGTGAAGGATTGATGTTTAATGACAAGAGGAGAATTTCCTGCTAAGGGTTTTTAGGAGATATTTTATTTTATTTTATTTTATCAGATATTTTAACAAAAAATTACTGGAAAAATTCTTTGGAAGTTTCAAATCTAGAATTATATAAAGATTTTTATGTTTACTAACCCTTTTCTAAGTATATGAGGAAGCAGAAAATTCCAGAAACTCAGGCCCATCTGATCTTTAAGAATGTGTTCAATTAATTCAAGCTTCTATTCATAACTACTATGTGCCAAAAACTGCATTAGACGCTGGTGAAAAATGTAACCTCTAGCCTCAAAGATCTCAAAGTCTAGTAGAGGAGACCAGTAAGTAGAAAATGATAACTGAACATGGAAAGGAATAAATAAAGATATAAGCAAAATCTTGTGTAAGTAAAGTGAACACAGTAGACGGCCAAGTAGGAATGACATTCAAACTGCTCTTGAAAAAAGGATTGGGTGTTTGAGTGACAGAGAGAAAAAGGAAGTACATTCAAGACCGACAGGTATAATGCCAGGCTTAAGACATGAGAAGAAACATTTAAAATTCAAAATCAGAGTCTAGTTACGGTTCTCCTGGTTGCAGTGCAATCTGGGAAAATGTCTCTTTCAAGGCATCAGTGAGGACTGGCCACCCTCCTTTGCTTGTGTCCCTCGTGTCGTCCTTTTGCTTCTCCAGCTGTTCTTTCATCCTCTTCCCTCTCCTGATCAACTTCCTCTGAGTGTCCCCTACCTGATAAATCGGTGACCATAATGATCCCATGCCCCAATTTATCCTGAACTTTCAGGTCAAGCATCCACCACTGCTTTTGTGTCCTCCTTCAAATTCCTGAGGGAGAATACTTAATCAGCCTAGCTCAGTTTTTAAACATGTCGACTGAACATCATAAAAGTGTCACGTGGTGAGCAGTAACCTAGCATCTCACATGGACAAAGGAAACAATCTCTCTTTTGATTCCCTTTTGATGTCAGATGCCTGGTTGAATATTCTGGCTTCATGTTCTGAACTGAGGGATTCCATAATTTAGGTATCTTGCAACCTTGGCTGCATATTACAACCACTTCTAAGACATATTTTAAAATTCCGATGCCAAGACATCATCTCCAGAAACTCCACTATAATTGATTGGATGAGGCTTCCCAGGTGATTGTATTGTGCATACATGTCAAAAACCATGAAGTCGTGCTCTTAGTGCACTGTGGGAGAATTGATGAGTGGCTTCCTGAGCCTGTGACTAATGGCATCCTGCCAGCTCTTGTCATCAGCATCAGCTACTTACACAGATGCTTTCTGGCAATATTCAGCTACTCCTCCATATTTTAGGCATATATTGTCAAAAACAGACGGCATTGACTCAAAAGAAGGAAGCAGCTTATTCCCACATACCTGTATCTCTCCCTTCAGAATTTCAGAATTCCAGACTACAGAATAGGGAGTGAGCTAATGGAGAGAGTAAAACAGTGTGTAATAAGCTATATTCTCACCGGAATCCCTGGATTCTATGAATGAGTGGTGACATTAGTTATATTGTGTATGGAGTGATCCTGATGCAGCTGACTTTAACAAATAGTACCCTTCCTCCACAACACCTCACCTCCATGTGTTTTTCTCTCTCTTTTGTTCAGAACCAGTTGCTCCAATGTTCAGAGAGGGACATCTCCTATCGCACTTTGTCCCAGGCTCTAAAATGGTCATAAGATTAAAAATATAGGTAGTAGGGGTGCCTGGGTGGCTCAGTCAGTTAAACGTCTGACTTCTGCTCAGGCCATGATCTCATGGTTTGTGAGTTCATGACCCACATCAGGGTCTGCACTGACAGCTCAGAGCCTGGAGCCTGCTTCAGATTCTGTGTCTCCCTCTCTCCTGCCCCTCTCCTGCTTGCACTCTGTCTCTCTCTCAAAAATAAACAAACATTTTTTTTTAAAAAAGATAAAGGTAATAAAAAAAATAAAAGATACAGGTAGTCATTTCTCCATCTAAATCGTCTGCCTGGTAGGAAATTACTATAAGGGGTATGTACATCCCTCAGTTTAGAAAAACAATTCCTTTTTCAATAGCTGGCGCAGTGACTCAGTCCTGCCCAGCCTAATCCGTGACCAGCAGTCACAAGGTTAAGTTTATGTCCCAAAGATTCATGTCTCCTGAATCATCCAGAAACAACACTGCAGAACTAACCCAATGTCATAAGTGAATTAGCCAAAGGCTTCCTGGCATATGCCAGCAGTTAGATATTTACCCCAGTCTTGGACTTTCCAAAGTTATAATATGAAAATGAGGCAAAGCAGTGTACACACAGTTCTGGGAATGTAAATGTTTGGCACCCATATATTAGAACTCACAGGTCCACAGGTCCACAGAAAGACACTGACTTATATTGGCAATACCAACACAAAGGCACACGTGCAGGCACATCAGACTGTGGCCACCAGCACTCGGCTAACATGTGAGGTCACAAGCACATGTAACTTGCACGTCATTCCTCTTCCAATACCCATGATACATTATCAATACCTGCAGAAATTTATATCCAAGGAGAATATGGGGAGCAGCTAAAACTATATACTTCCCCTCCTTTCTCACCTCTTAGATATCACCCTATACATCCAGGGATATGGCGTTTTGCTAGTAGAGAAGGAAGTGTACTTCTTTAAGGAGATGAGCTAGCCAATCCCACTGCTCTTCTCCTTACCTAGTGGAAGAGGGGGAGCCCAAAAGTAAACCCAGACAGTGAAGGCAGGGAGCAAGGCTCAGACATTTTGATGATGCAAAAGTTTTTCTCAAATTCTCATCCCTGACACTATAGAAACATTGGTCACCATGGAAGGCTGAGAATAGTAGTTGAACACACCTTTCTCCCTTTCACCCCCTCCTCATATTACTCTATTTGCCAAAGGTAATCTTATTCAACCCACTGCTTCTGAGAACTGGCAGTTGCTGCAGTAATTATAGGCAAGCTGCCCTGACCTCTCCTTTCATCTCCTCTAAGGTTGCCCAGAGATCAAGAAAGTTTACCTGAGCAGGTATCAGTCACATGTCTATGCCTGCAAGCTACAGCTGGGACAAGGTGATTGCAAGTTTTGGACTTGGACAATATCCTAAGACAACCTCTCTTTTTCTCCAGAGCCTGGGTGAGTTGTGTAGTTTAGGACAGGCTGCTTGAAGTTAGGACCCACTCCGTGTCTACTACTTTCCACCTTCTACAACTAGTTGTCTACAGTTTACCTGAGGTCCAGGCTGAAGGGAGAGAGAATCAGTTCTCAGAATTCAGCACAACTCTTCACAGGTGGCCTGACCAGTGCTAAGTGTAAGAAATTGTGCCTTCCATGATTCAGGTCTCAAAGTTTTCAATGTTAGAGCTCCTTTTGTTCTTTCAGATTTTCTAATCATAGTCATCTATTTCATAAAGAATTTTGGGTTCTACTCTGTGTCAGAAACTGGAGATAGAAAGGAGAATATAGCACAGATCTTGACCTCCAGGATCTCAAAGTATAATGTGAAGCTCTGATAAGTGGGGAATAGGATAAATGGGTGATGGGTATTAAGTAGGGCACTTGTGTTGAGCACTAGGGTTGTATGTTAAGTGATGAACCCCTAAATTCTACTCCTGAAAACAATATTACATTATATGTTAACTATCTAGAATTTAAATAAAATTTTGAAGAAAAAAAGAGGAGAAGGGTCTTATAACAAAGTGGACCCTCTCTTTTTGCTATGGTGTTGTTTGTTTATTGTTTGTTTTTATTTCACTGATTTATTTCACAGAGAGAAGAAAGAAAACAAATGGGCCAATTTTGCCATCTTGAGCTGAAAGTCTCCAATAGCAAAGATTCTAATGGAGATTTAAAGGACTGTATCTCAAAGAAAGAGAGCAACTCTGGAGTGGATTACTTTAGTACTTGCTTGGTCCTGTTCCCACCCCAATAGAGACCCCTTAAATTATCCCAAGACCTGAAGGACATGATAATCCAGAAGCTGATGATCTGGAAGAAGAGGAATATGGATAATCACCATCCTGACTTGCCAAGAACTGATAGGTTTCTGAGCATACAAGACTTTCAGTGCTAAAATGGAAAGTTCTAGACAAACAAGGGTAAGTTGGTCCCACCCAAAGAGGTGGGATGAAAAAAGTGGGCAGAAATTCCACAGGACTCATCTTGATTATTTCCTTATGCTGTCTCAAAATGTGCCCACAACCGGGAAGCAGAAATTTATAAGTAAAGTGAGTACAACTCAGATGAATGAAGCTTCTGGTTTGTTTTGGGGGTCAGTGGGAGTGTGGGGGGAGTGGAGGGAGGAGGACGGTATCAGCAACCATTTGCCAGTAGAACCAGAGCCCCAAGACCTAACCAGGGAAAGTATCTGTCATCCAATCTCTGCACACAAGGCAGAAGAGAGGATTAAGAGTGAGAGGACAGGACTTGGATAAGGACAGTGCCAGGCTGGCAAAAGGGAAGTCAGCAGTCATTGTCTCATGTAAGTGAACTGGCTAATATGGCAAGCAAGTGAAGACAGGTGGACTAAATTGACCTCTGATACAAGGACATTATTTAGGCCATAAAACCAGGAAGAACAGTCCACCTCCTGTCCTGGCAACATAGTCATGACATGTGCCATTGTGCAGATCCTGTTTACTTTTTCTGTAGAAGCAGACTCTGTCTAAAAGGATACATGGAAAGGTTAAGAGGATGTGTTGGGAAGCCCTGTCAAGTGATCTTCAGAGACTCACAAACCACTCTTCCTCCTTCCCATTGCTTCAGAAACCCCAGAGGGCAATGCTTCCTCATCCTCCTGTGTTTGGCTGAACTACCAGGTTAGATATTAGGCCTTAATTCCAGGAGAAGAAGTTGGCCACAAAGATTAAACTGTAATTTTAAATTGTGAGGGGCAGCACAGTACAATGAGAAGGGGATGGCTTTTGCAAGGTGAGACACCTAAGACATTGATTTAACCTGGCCACTTAATACCTCTGTCAAATTAACTTGTAATGCTGGCTTAATAATAAGTATTAAACAAGGGGTTTTATGAGACAGACATGACCATATGAAAATGCCACACACATGCCAATACATGAGAAATGGAACCTCCTTTCTTTCTGCACAGAGTGACTTAACTCCCTGTGTGTGTGTGTGTGTGTGTGTGTGTGTGTGTGTATGACTGTGTGTGTGGCTGTGTGTGTGTCTTCATGTGACCCTCTGGCTTAGAGTCTTAACTGGGAATAGAAGTCCTCTCTTCTTTCTCATCCTTCCTCAAGAGTTGTACTTTAACTGGATGTTGTAGTTCTGATTCCAAAGCCAGGCCGGCTTGACTTCTCTACTTGTTCATAGACTTCCAGCTCAAAAACACACCAGTGGCTCCCATCTCATTGGAAAAAGGGTCCTGGAGCTCATTTATTTCTAACTCTGGAGGGGCTATCTCTACCTCTTAGATATTCTGCTCCAAAGCCCTCTCTCTACCAGGATTGAGTAACTGTGTCAGAAATGATCCCCTCCCCTAATCCCAGAAACAGTTCCTGTGACAAAAGCGTACCACAGTGTTTCCTCCAACTGCTCCCAGCTGTGTCTCAATCCTCACCTCTGTCCCCTATCTTCACTTTGCTCCATATACAATGAGCTCATCAGGGACTATGTAAGACCCCAAGGAAAGATGTCCACAGTAGAGGACCATCATGTGTCTCGAAATGTTTAAAAAAATTCTTTAAAAATATAAGCTTCCAGTATAAGTCTATGAAAGGAAAGGAACTCTGAGGACTTCGAAAAAGAAGGAGTCTAGAATTAGAGAACTTTATTTCTCCATTTCCTCTCACTTCTCCGGGTCCTATGGGCTCTTTGTTGTAGAACAAAGGGAAATGGATAAGACATGATACAGAACTATCTGCTTTATGGGTTTTTAGAGAGTTAAACCTTTGTTCCAAAGTTACTGACCCAAGATACCTAAAAAGAGTCAGACTCTAGAAAGGAAGAGGGATGAAGGAGGTGGTCATGAACTGACCACTGAAGGTGGCAACCCAGTCACTTGAACAAGATTAATGGAAGGTTCTGTTCTCCTGGGCTGGACTGGCTGGAAAGGCAGGGAACTTCTTCCACATTTGCCCTGGGCCATCTCTCTTAGACCTCAATTCCTTCTCATTGCTGTCCTCCTCTGGTGTGGATAAATGAAGGGAAGACTGCCTCCCAGCCAAGACAGAGCTGAGCTGCAGGGTGTATGGAGTTTTCAGCAAACACCACCCGGAGATGCCAAGAAGCTGCCAGGTTACATGGAAATTTTAAGATTTACACATTCTTTCTCCAAAATTGAGAAAATTACTTCCAAATTTTCAAGAAATTTAAATTTTGAAAGCAATTTATGCACTCATTTGTTCTTTTGACAGATATTTATTGATCACCAACAATTTGAGAGTTACTGTTCTACACCTTCTGGAAAAGCAGGAAATGGGAGTTAGGAATTCTTTGCCCCCTGAGACTTATATCCTATTGGAAAGACAGGCAAATCATAAAGAAATATATAGTAAAGTTCTTGATTATAAGTGCTATGGAGAAAAATGGAGCAAGCCAAAGGGATAAAAGAGTCGGCGGGTGATCATTGAAATAAGGTAATGATGAAGGAGCCCCCTGGAAAGGAAGCATTTGAACAGAGGAGCCTACCCTTCATGGATATCACAGTAGAGGTTGCCAAGCAGAGGGAATTCCTGAGACAGGAATTTGCTTTGTTTGTTTTTTAAAGACAAGCGAGAAGACCAAGGCAAATGAAGCAGAATAGAGAAAAAAACAATGATAGAAACTGAAATCAGAAAATTTTGTCATACCCAGATCTCCTAGAACTTTCTAGATCATGAGTGAGGAGGGGCAATGGAATTTATTCTACAGATAATGGAAAACCATCAGGAGGGTTTTGTTTTGCCTTATTTTTTAGAAGCATACTGGCTCCTA
This sequence comes from Helogale parvula, assembly GCA_004023845.1. Lineage (NCBI taxonomy): Eukaryota > Metazoa > Chordata > Mammalia > Carnivora > Herpestidae > Helogale > Helogale parvula. The sequence goes on along the minus strand of PJEM01004204.1, from coordinate 100,364 downwards.
TCTGTAGCATAGGTTATATAAGGGCACAGGTGGAAGCAAGGAGGACAGTTAGGAAATGTGGCAGTGGTCCAGGTGACAGGTGCTTGGGATGTGACTAAGGGAGTAGAACTAGGGATGAGAGGTGAGATGGCATTATAGATACTTTTATGGTGAATACCACAAGATTTGCTGGGAGATTAGATATGGGTTGCAAGAGAAAGAGCATTATCATTGATGACTCCACAGTTTTGACCTGAGCATCTGGGTACTTGGAGATGCCATTTACTAAAATGTGTGGACAGGGCACCTGGGTGGTTCAGTCAGTTAAGTGTCCAAGTTCGGCTCAGGTAATGATCTTGCGGTTCATGATCCTGTGCTGACAGCTCAGAGCCTGGTGCCTGCTTCGGATTCTGTGTCTCCCTCTCTCTCTGTCCCTCCCCTGCTTGTGCTGTCACTCTTTCTCTAAAAAAATAAATAAAACATTAAAAAATAACACAAAACAAAATAAAGTAAAATAAAATGAAATGCATGGAACACTGTGGGAGGAGCGGTTTTGGAATGCAGGAAATCAAAAGTTTTGACCCGGATGTGTGAAATCTGTGATGCTTTATGACATCTAGTGAACTGTTATGTAGGCTATTAAATGAACATGTCTGGAAGTCAGGGGAAAGGTCAGGGCTGGAGATACAATTTGGGAGTCATTACCACATAAAAGCCATTAAGATAGATGATTTTAGCAAGTGAGGGTCATCCAAGATTAAAAGGTTAAGGATAAGGAGGACCTACAAAGGAGATGCAATGATTATATTCAAGCAAAGAATAAAAGTCAGAATACAATTCATGACTTAATGAAATGTAATGGGAAAAAGATAGTGTTTGTTGTTTCAATTAATCTTTTTTTTTTAACATTTTATTTATTTTTGTGAGACACAGAGAGAGCACAGAGTATGAGCAGGGGAGGCGCAGAGAAAGGAGACACAGAATCTGAAACAGGCTCCAGGCTCTGAGCTGTCAGCACAGGGCCCAATGCAGGGCTCGAACCCACAAACTGTGAGACCATGACCTGAGCTGAAGTCAGACACTTAACTGACTGAGCTACCCAGGCACCCCAACTAATCACTCTTAATGTGGGTAACTGGCAATGCCACACATTGTTTCTAGGAGGTGTCATTTTGGAACAAGTAGTTTGGAACTGGAGCTTTTTAACCTAGTAATTCCACTCCAGGAATAATGATTTACTTATTCTTTTATCATCTACAATTTATTGAGATTTTTTTCAGTCCAAGCACTACTCTAGACACTGAGAATACAGCAGTGAAATAAATAAATACACACACACACACACACACACACACACACACACGTATATCCACCCTCCTGGTTCGTAAATTCAAGTGAGGGTCTGATTACAGTATTCTTTGAAAGAGTTATAACTGAAGATAACTAAATGTTTAAATATGGGGTGGGGTGCCTGGGTGGCGCAGTTGGTTAAATGTCTGACTTCCGCTCAGGTCATGATCTCATAGTTCATGAGTTTAAGAGCCACATCAGGCTCTGCATTGACAATGTAAAGTCTGCTTGGGGTTCTCTATCACTCTCTCTGCCCCTACCCAATGTGTTCTCTCTCTCTCTCTCTCTCTCTCTCTCTCTCTCTCTCTCTCTCACACACACACACACACACAAAATAAATAAACTCAAAAAAAATTTTTTTAATGTTTAAATAAGGAATTGGTTAAGTAATGAATGAAATGTAATGGGAAAAATCAAATTTCAGTTCTTACAATATGTTAGGTAGCCTTTAAAATATAAAGAAGATGGGGTAACTGGGTGGCTCAGTCGGTTAGGCGTCTGACTCTTGATCCAAGCTCAGGTCATGATCTCATGGTTTGGAGTTCAAGCCCCATATTGGGCTCGGCACTGGCAGTGCAGAACCTGCTTGGGATTCTGTCTCTCCTTCCCTGCTAGTGCGTGCTCTCTCTCTCGCTCTCTCTCTGTATGTCTCTCAAAATAAAAATAAATAAACTTTAAAAAAATAAATACATAAATAAATAAAATATGCAGAAGAAAACTAATGATAGTGGCAAGCGTTTATAAACTACTGGACAGTAAACAGTGATCTTATGAACAAGATATATGGTGTGGATTCATTTATAAATCATATGTCTGTGTGTATGGGGACATGCACACGAGCACATGTGTGCCAGGACAAGTCACTGAAATACTGCTTTGTGAGTTTTTATTGCTGCTCTTGCTCCTATAGGAGTAAATTGAGATAGCATTCCTTCCCCATTCTTATATGTGTTGATGTGCTCAGTCTGAGGTCCACAATTTACATTTTCTCAGGGATTTGATGGATCAGGGCATAAGAATGAGTGTATAGGCCCAAAGTAGGCTGATGTATTGGAGGGAGCTACATAACAGGAATCTAGTTCATCACTGAAATGGAAGATTTCCGAGTCTAGTAGATGGTATGTATTTCCAGATATATTTGATTTAGAGAGATTTAAAAAAATTTCCCTCACATATATATGTATATAGATATATACACATGTATATGTATATATATTAAAATTATAAATTTATAAAATTTAAAGAATTATACATTTATAATTATATTTTGGTTAATAAAAGAGAAAGAAAAATAGAAACAGTTGAAAGCTGTACTAGAATGATAACAGTGGTCAAATTATGATTGATTTTTATTTTCTTTTATTTGGCTACATTTTTTCTACGGTAAGCATTTTTAATTTTGCGATGAATTTCAAGTACAGTGACACCTCAGAAGAAAGAGGGATCACTGTGGCTAAGACCATCAGAGAAGATTCTGGGATTTGTGCATCGGAGTCCGATGGGTGGAAATGGGGTGGGTGTGCAATCCTGGGGCACGAACACATTCACAGGTGCAGCAGGTCACAGGGATGTGTTCAGAATATCAAAAAAATTTGCCATTCTGCACATGGCACATGTGCAGCCTACTCCCCACTTGCCAGGTAGTTGTCTGAGGGTGAGGTCTGTGTGTCGGATAGTGGGGGAAAGCGTGTAAAAATGCTTCCCTCGTTACCCTCCCCACATCTCTCAGAGTCTTGTTTCCATATCGTTTCCTCCAAGATCATCAAAATCATGCAATAAGAATGTTCAACTATTTCCTTAATGAACAGTGTCCTTATTTGAAATATAAATAAGATCATTTAAATTTTAAAATGCCAAAGCCCTGCATACCCATAGATTTGGATTTGGTATTTCTAAGATAGGCCCATTGTTTTTGTTTTTGCTTTTTATCTGTTCAAGCAGTTATTTACATGGGTTTGAGAACCCATGGTCTACCAAATTCTAAAGCTCCAACCTCATTCGAGTTTCAGCTAAAATTCATTACTAAAAAATCTTAAAAACCCATTTCAGTGCAGGATTACAATATCTTTAGGCTTTTTTTTTTTTTTTACCATCTTCCTGGCTATCTCTTTAGCCTTCACTCAACTGCTTATCACTCAAACTGCTTATCCCCAAGAATTTAGCCTTCAATCAATGTATTTTAGAATCTCTAGATCATTGATGGCATCTCAGCATCTCTTACAGGGCTTTATAAAAATACCACATTCCTGTGTCATTTTATGAAACTCCTAAATCAAAATTGTTGAGTACAGGGCCCAGCCATCTGTTCTATTTTTATAGCTACACCAGAGACTTGGATACAGCCAGCCCAGCAGTGACCTACTGGCCATGGAGGTCACCAGCTTCTTTGGTCTACAAAGACTCTGCCAGACTTAGGTTCTTCTGGGCCTGAGCCATTCAGACTTCTTCCTTCCTGCTATGACCTAGTTATACCCTAAACCTCTGCTCCAGGCTCCCCCACCTACGTACTCTCCAGATCCCCATTCCCATGGATAATGTAGCTCTGAGGTTTTCATTTATTCATGAACAGACCTTTGTATAACTCAAGGAACAGTTTTCTCAACCTCAGGCACTAAAATCTCTGCGAACTGGCTGATTAAAAATGTGGCTATATAAAAACATCTTTAGTAACATCAGCTTTGAAGTGCCATATGTCATGGAGGTGATGAAAAAAATAATAATTTGAGAGTAATTTGAACATTGCCAAAAGACATGTGTAAGTATAATGGCCCAGTGAGGGTGGAATGTTAGCCAGTCAAAAAATATGGCTTCATGGACAAGGAGCAGCACAGGGCTTATGTTAAACCCTTCTGACTCTTGCATCACTAACCCAACAGCAACAGCACATGAATGGGAGCTATTGTTACTTCAAGAGCAGTCAAGAAGATTTAAAATCATCCTGTACTAAAATGAGACATGTGACAGTTTAAAATTCCTTCTTAATACTTGAAGAGGAAACAGGTGTAACATAATCTGTGGAGTGGGACAGAACCCTATTCTCACACAGTACCAGACAAGTCCTTAAAGGTCAATGTCACACTCAGGAAAATATGAATCCTTGAAGCAAACCACTGCCTTGACTTAGTCAATAGCTGGGTGGAATATATTAGTCTGTGTGACTCAGGTGCATTGAGAACAACAGCTTACTCTCTTCTAAGAAATCTGCAAGAAATCTTGCCAAGTCTAGTAAAATATTCATAGAAGCACAAATTTCTACTGACAAATAAGCAGATACTCCCAATTTCATTACCAAGGGATATCTCTGCATTACTCAGGCCTACAAACTCCTTCCCACTTAAGATGGTGTAATACCAGCCACTATTAAATATTTGACCAGGGGTGCCTGGGTGACTCAGTTGATTAAGTGTCTGACTTTTAATTTCCACTTAGATCATGATCTCACAGTTTGTGAGAACAGCCCCTGTTGGGCTCAGCACTGACAGTGCAGAGCCTGCTTGGGATTCTCTGTCTCCCTCTTTCTCTCTCTGCCGCCCACTCCATTCCTGTGGTCTCTCTCAAAATTAAAAAGAAATAATAAATTTAAATAAATAAATAAATAAATAAATAAATAAATAAATAAATATTTGACCAAACACCCAAATTTGAGAAAGCCTCCAGAAAACCTTTCACCATAATAACTATTCTGGTTCCAATTTAAGATAAATTCTTCCAGTATATTTTATTCATGAAAATTAAGTTACATTCATGTGATGAAAGTACATGCTTCAATTCAAAATAGTAATAAATGCCATTTTTGAGGACTTTATATGAAAGGCAAAGAAATTGGTACAGGATCACACTGCTAATTAGAGGCAGAGATACGCTTTACACTCAAGTCTATCTGATGTTAAGACCTGTGTTTGTGACTACTCTACTACTTTGCCAACTTCCAAATGAGGAAGAATTTATAATAACATGGAAGAGACATACATAAGTATCTCACATTGGGTGTATCTAAATGGGAAATAAGCTTATAAAAATTGCCTCATTATCATTAGTCCTTAGGTAAATACAAATAAAAACTACAATAAGATTCAATTACACACATTCCAGAATAACTAACAACAACAATAACAGCAACAACAAAAACAGACAAAATAGAGTTGTGGGTGAGGATGTGGAACAAATAAACTTCATACATATCTCTGGCAAGAAGACTTTTTTTGACACTAGCTAAAGGTGAACAACCAGATACCCTCTAAAAACTGGATGCCTCATGAACAGTCAGTTCCACTCCCATTTCCAGTCAATTCTACAATAACATTCATTTTTAAAATTTGAATTTGTTTCAGTTTGATTGATTTATTGGGAAACAATTTGCACATTGTTCCCCATTGGGTGGCTCACTTGGTTGGGGGGCTGACTCTTGATTTGGACCCAGGTCATGATCTCATAGTTCATGGGATCAAGCTCTATGTAGGGTTCTGCACTGATAGCACAGAGCCTGCTTGAGATTCTCTCTCACCTTCTCTCTCTTTCTCTGCTCCATTCCCTGCTCTCTCTCTCTCTCTCTCTCTCAAAATAAATAAACATTAAAAAAAAAAAGAAACACAAGATGAAATAATAGAAACTGTACCCAGCTGAACCAGTCCACAAAGGAATACCCAAAACACACTCAAATATCCACCAGGTACCTCAGTTCACTGGGTGTGTTATCCTACAAAGTTATATTTTACTATCCCTTTGTAACTGCAAACTTTTCTACATAAAGAAACATACACTCAACATCCCAAATATATCTAAGTTTACTGGTTCAAAATGTCAAGCACTACAAACAACAAACAATACTATTTATATGTGAGGACCTTGAACAGGAATCACCAAATCCCATAAAGGTAGCTCCTTTTAGTGCTATAAGTTGCTAGTTTAGTGATTTCAAACATCACTATAATTTCCAAAGCCTTCAGCCCTTGGGGGAAACCACAAGTGCAAATGAGAAAGCCACAAAAAAATCTCCAGCAGTGATCCTAAAATTAACTGAAGAGGAAAGCTACATAGTGGAACAACAATTGCAATTTTGATGAAACAATTTTTATAAACCTTGAAAGACCCACAATGAAAGACAAACAAAACATGCCCAAGGATTTAAAGGTTGTGGAAGGTAAGGAGCCAATATCAAAGCAAGGAAAGTCACACCTACTCACATCTGGTATTACAACTTTTCATCTGATTTCAGATAATGCTCTGTCCACCATTTCACAATAACTAGAAAGCAGCTACCCAACTGACACTTCCACAAGTAAATGCTATGTCTTTTTCAAAGTAAAATGTCATGTTCATTAGTGTTTATGTAATCATCTGACATGTAATATTACACTATTTTTAAACATTAGGTCCCTTTTGTTTTTTGTATCACTGACAATATTTTTTAGTATTATGTCCTTACTCCCATTTTTCTCATCAGTTTTATTGTGACATTTTCCTTAAAGCAGTGATTTATAAGAACACATAGGTTAAAACAGAACTGTTTATAGCCAAAATAAATGAGTGCCCATTTGTACTAAAACCATATACAAACACACACCCCCATACAGTTTTCTAAAAAATGGCGTATATATAGGTAATATAATAATTTAAAACAATGGAAAAGATTTAATTACTGCTAAGTGCAACAAACTAGATAAATTCCATAGAAATTTTGTTGAGAAGGCAATCAGAACCCAATTAGTACATGTATGTATATGTATGTATGTATGTATGGATGTATGTGTATATTATGCATATATATATAATTTTATTTATATGAAGTTCAGGAAAATGAAAAAATAGTCTTTGGTGATAGAAATAGAAATTTTGGTTTGACATTGGTGGTATTGACAGGGCACAAATGAGGTTTCTGGTGTACAAGAAATCACCTATATCTTAATTTGGGTGATGGTTTTAAAGGGGTATTTCTTTGTAAATATTCACTGAGCTTTCCTTAAAATCTGGGCATTTTATATATATTCAGCCTTAATAATATTTTTACCAAAAAAAGTATTTTGGGGCACCTGGTGGCCCAGTCAGTTGAGCGCCCCATTTCAGCTCAAGTCATGATCTCACTGTGAGTTTAAGCCCTGTATTAGGCTCTGTGTTGAGAGCTCAGAGCCTAGGGCCTGCTTCAGATTCTGTGTCTCCCCCTCTCTGCTCCTCCCCCACTCACATTTTGTCTTTATCTCTCTCTCAAAAATAAATAAACATTAAAAAAATTTTAATTTATTTAAAATATGTAAAGAGAATGAAAATACACAGCAGCAATGGCATACAAATTTGGGGATAAGGGTAAAAGAATTAAATGATCTAAGATTTTGTATTGTTCTGAGTTAATGTAATTAATATTAGATTTAGTCATGTTACATATGCATATTAAAATTTCTAGCCTAACCACAAAAAATAGTAGTAGACAGTATAACAGAAAAACTAATATAGAAAATTGAATAATAAAAAGTATTGCTGACTCTAAAGAAGGCAATATACATATATTATATTTATATATATATATATATAAAGAAACAATAAAGGCAGGAAAAATATAAATTACACACTTTGACAGTAATTAACTCAAATATATCACATATTCTTACAGTGATAATTGAATTAAATGCCTAGATTATAAAAGACTAATATTTTCAGACTGCATAAAAATTCCAAAATTCAATTATGTGCTACTTACTAAAGATGCATCTCAAATTTAAGAATATGAAAAAACTGAAACTAAAAGCATGCAAGAGGACTTACCAGAAAATAACTAACTAAATGTAGCTGATATCATTATATTAATATTAGGTAAAATAGACTTTAACCCCAAGAAAATTACTAAAGATACAAATCTTTAGTGACAAAAGTTCATTTCTACAGGAAAACATGAAAGTCTTGAATTTATATACACCTAAAAACATAGGCTCAAAATACATAAAGCAAACTTTTATAGAATAAGAATAAGAGAAATTATAATCTTCAATTGTAAAAAGATTTCAATACATCCTTCAATAATTTATAGACAATGTTGTGGTGTAAGAAAATAATAATAATAATAATAATAATGTATAGAAAACATCAATAAAGATTTAGTAAAAAATATAGGCTATTTAAACACAATTTTTTAACTTAACCTATTAGATATATAAAAAACATGATATTCAAAAAATATATATTCTTTTCAAGCACTCCCATAACTTTATAGAACCTGAGGGGGAAAACCCGAATTTCCACATGGATAAAATGATGTATATTATGTAGCATACATTAGTTTCCAATTGCTGCTGGAACAAATTATCATAAATTTAGTGGCTTAAAACAACACAAGTCTATGATCTTATAGGTCCAGAGTTTATAAGTTCTAAATCAAGGTGTTAGAAGGTCTCTGTTCCTTCTGGAGGCCCTAGGGAAGAATCTGTTTCCTTTTCCAGATTTTAGAAGCCACCTACATCCTTTGGCTTGCAGCCTCTTATATCACTCTGACTTCTACTTCTGTCATCCTATCTCCTCTCATTCTAACTTTCCTGTCTCTCTTTCTCTTAAAAGAAATTTTATAATTACAATGGTCCATCCCCTGGTAACCCAGGAAAATCTCCCCATCTCAATACCCTTAATTTGAAGATATCTAGAGAGTCCTTTTTGCCATATAAAGTAACATAGAGGCTCCAAGGATTAGGACCCAGATGATTTGTGATGCCATTATCCTGTCTACTACTCAGAATATATCCTCCAAATTTAATAAAATAAGCTAAAATCAGTAATTTAAAAAATCCTATATTTTTATCTTGATTGTGGTGATAGTATATCACAGGTATCTGCATATATCCAAACTCATCAAATTGTGTACATTAAATATGTGAAGTTTTTTGTATATCAAACATACCTCAATAGAACAGTTAGAAAAATCCTATATTTGGAAAATCAGGCATATTTCTAAATAAGACATAGAACAGAGAAGAAATTACACTGAAAGTTAGAAAATATTTTAAATGAAGTGATGATCAAAATTCAACATATCAACTACTAGGATGCAGCTAAAACTATGCTTTATAATATATTCAAAACTTTAAATATATATATTACTAAAGAAGATGAAAATCAATCAAGCATACATCCCAAGAAATTAGAAAAAAGCAAATTCAACATAAAGTAGTCAGAAATAGATGAAAAAAATAAAAGCATAAACTAAAAATAGTCTGTTGTGTCAAGAGTTTTTTAATACTAACAAATTTGATAAATACCTGGCAAGACTCATTTTAAATAGGGCAAAAAAAAATGCACCAGTGGAGGATATAATTACAGATCCTGCTGATATTAACAATATAACCAGGATATTATGTACAGCTTTATGCCAATAAATTTGAAAAGTTATATTATATAGACAAATTTCTTCTTGTCAGTACAGTTTAATAAAACACAGCTTTAAAAAGTAAAGAAAAATAGTTTGAAAAATCCAACAATTTTTATAGACACTGAAATTGTATTTAAAACACCCCACAGGGGTGCCTGGGTGGCTCAGTCAGTTAAGCGCCGGACTTCAGCTCAGGTCATAATCTCACAGTTCATGGATTTGAGCCCTATGTAGTCAGGGGCTTATCCAACTGAGCTACCCAGGTTCCCTGGGAACATCTTTAATCTAATAAAGAATACCTACAAACATCTGCATCTGGTATTGAATTCAATACTGAATTATTAGCAGCTTGCACTTTGCAACCAGAAATACCACAGGATATCCTCAATGATTACTTCTATCGAACACTGTAGTGGAGGTTCTAAGCACAGAACCCAACGCGGGGCTCGAACCCATGAACTGTGAGATCATGACCCGAGCTGAAGTCGGACGCTCAGCTGACTGAGCCACCCGGGGTTCCCCAGGCTACTTGATTTTGAACCCCAACTCTGCCAGTTATCAACTTTACAACCTTGAGCAATTTATCTCTCTAGGCCTCAAATTCTTCACCCATAAAATAAGGATAATACTTAAGTTATATGATCATTTTGAGCAATAGAGGAATTAATATGTTAACCACTTAGCATAGAGTCTGACTTACAGTAAGCACTGTATAAATATTTGTTCTCATTCTTGCTTTTGGTAGTTGAAGAAGCTATATACAATAATTCTAGGGTATGATTCTCATGAGAATAGGAGACAAAAGGCACAGAATTCTACTTCTGAGGTCTTGTACGGTGGAAGGGAGGGTCATATGTCAAAAGTACTCAGTGTATAAAAAGTGTTGAGAATGGGGAAACACCATGGTGTTGGACATAGTGTGTTGACAAGAGAGACAGGAGAAATCTCTAGCAGCTACTTTTAAGAGGAAAATGTGGGGATCAAGGAAGACAATGAAAAATATGTCTGTGGACTTCAATGTGTAAGACTTCTCCATACCCCCAAGGTATAATTATAGTAAAGAAATTTTATATTATTCAGAACTTCTGAATCATATTTTATTTTATCATTTTTAGGTATGTTTGCTTAGATGCTTTAAAAAATGTTTACTTATGGGGGGGAGGGGGCAGGGAGAAATGGAAAGAGAGAATCCCAAGCAGAGAATCCATGCTGTCAGCACCAAGCATGACACAGGGCTCGAACCCACAAACCATGAGATCTTGACTTGAGCCAAAATCAAGAGTCAGATGTTTAAATGACTGAGCCATCCAGGTGCTCCGGATGCTTTTTAAATCTATGGGTAGACAGGTCTTATGACTGCCTGCTCCACTTAGGTTAACCCTGTAACATACTTAGTAGTCCTCAATAAACAGAAACTAAGGTTACAATTCTGATCACAGCCTACTAAATTTGTTGTTTTGACTGCCTCCCCTATTATATTCTGTCTTATTCACTTCTGTATGCCCATCATCTTAAACCTTTCTGTAAAGGTAGGTGCTCAATCAATATTTGTAGAATACATCATCTGAAGGAACGAGGTAAATTATGGGTAGAGAGATGAATTCATAAAAGAAAGGATGAATGCTAAGACTGTTACATCAACTTTATGGGAAAACACCCTGGAATGGTCACCAATAGAAGATAAGTGTGTACTTAGACTAGGCCTTGTACTTACCTACTTTGGGTCTTTCTATCAGTATTTGGGCATGCCTCACGGGGCCTTGTCCTTACCAGTAGGCAGTGGAGGACTGAAAAGCTCAGGTTCTACAGCCAGACTGCCTGCCTTCAAATTCTGGTTCATCCACAGATGTTTGCACCATAAAGTTAGTGACGTGAAACCTTAGGGCCCCTTACTTACAACCTCTTCCAAAGTCCTGTGTATGTATTTCATATTTGAGAATTTGCACTCTATTTCTGAAACAGGCTCCCAATATTGTAAAACAAAACTTTCAGATTCCACAAAACGTGGATCCAACGTTCACTCCACCACTCACTGGCTATGCCACTTGAGCTCAATATATTTATTTGCTATGTGTCTCTATTTCTCCATTTGTAAAGTGGAATAAAGCTTGAATCTACTTCATAGCATTGTTTCAAAAGTTGAGTTAATATATATAAAATGCTTAGCACATAGTGCATGTTCGCTGTGTGTTGGCTTCTTTAACTCCCTTTTGTGGTTATTCATTATCTTCCTCTTTTGTGAGCCTTGTCAGGCCTCGGATCACCTTTTCCTTCACAAATTTAGCCTGTGGCAAGATTCTCTTTAATCCTTAATCCCTTCCCCCTTGCTCCTGAACATTCTGTTTTTTGAGCCTTCTGAATTGTTTACAATCTGATTTTATCAGCCTCTATTTGTTTTCTGAAACCTACTGGACCTGTTCATTACTTAGAGGACATGATAATTTTGGTTTCAATTTTCTCCCCCTGGCAGCAATCTGCTAGGTCAGTTTCCTGAACAATAGCATGAGAAGACATTATCCTCAAGCTTTTGTCATAAATAACATTCTGAACGCTTTCCTACATACCATCTATAGAACTGCAACAGTTACTAACATTCTGTCTTCCCTGAGAAACTTTGGTCTTTCCATATATATTCAACCCCATGAATACTGAGACCTCTGTGTCAACTGGGGAGACACGTGGATTTTTGCTAGTGGACTTGCTTCATTCATAAAACCAAGTTAAAACCAAGGTTTGCCTCATACGGTTCATCTCCAACCAGAATTTTGATGCAATGTGGGTAGCCATTGAAGAAACTATGTTGCAGCAATTTATTGACTTATTAACCCCCAAATCATATCAGTTTCTAGAATAAATATCTATTGATAATTTAGTCAAAATTACTTAACCAATATCTGCATACATTTACATCAAGCTAAAATATCCTGGAGTTCTATAATTGGACACACATGATGGAGTGAAAGATAAAAATGTTATTCCTACTAGCCTATAAGGCATCTTTACCATGTTCCAGTATTCTGTGGATATCACTGTTCATGATATCCTTGACCAATATGTGACCGTCACTTTAAAAATAATGATTTTTAAACTAATATATCCACCTCACACTGGTCAGAGTGGCTAAAATGAACAAATCAAGAGACTATAGATAAAGGCGAGGATGTGGAGAAACGGGCACCCTCCTACACTGTTGGTGGGAATGTAAACTTGTATAGCCACTTTGGAAAACAGTGTGAAGTTCCTCAAAAAACTATCAGTAGAACTCCCCTATGACCCAGCAATAGCACTGCTAGGGATTTACCCAAGAGATACAGAAGTGCTGATGCATAGGAGCACATGTACCCCAATGTTCATAGAGGCACTTTCTACAACAGCCAAATCATGGAAAGAGCCTAAATGTTCATCACCTGAGGAATGGATCAAGAAGATGTGGTATATATATACAATGGAGTACCACATGGAAATGAGAAAAAATGAAATATGGCTATTTGTAGCAAAGTAGATGGACCTTGAGGGTGCTATGCTAAGCGAAATAAATTAACCGAGAGGGACAGATACCATATGTTTGCACTCATAGGTCTAACAGGAGAAACCTAATAGAGGACCATAGGGAGGGGAAGGGGGAAAGAGAGTTGGGGAGAGAGAGGGACACAAATCATGAGAGACTATTGAATACTGAAAATGAACCGTGGACTGAAGGGGAAGGGGAATAGGGGGAAGGGGGTGATGGTCATAGAGGGAAGCACTTGTGGGGAGAAGCACTGGGTGTTATATGGAAACCAACTTGACAATAAACTATATAAATTAAAAAAATAAACTAATATATACTTAAATATCATCATGCAGTGCCTCTCCAAATTATGTTCAACAGGCAATAATCTGTCTTATACCCTGGGATTTTACCACCTAATGAAATGACACCAAAACATGTTGAAGCCCAGAAAAAATGACATTAAGAATTCAGTACAACTTGCCTAGATGCCATATTTTCTCTAGTCCCCATCTGTCCTTCCCATCTGAAATGCCTGCTATATTGTGGGTTTAGAACCTGACTTCACCCCAAAGTTTCAAATACACTTGCAACCAACATGAGTTGCAACCCTTTCAACATTTATCAAACACCAGTTGTATTAGGATTCTCAAATAGAACCAATAAAATGTGTGTGTGTGTGTGTGTGTGTGTGTGTGTGTGCATGCAAGTGCATGTGTGTTACAGTGCCTGAAATTAAGGACTCAACAATCACACACATCTTTGTGTCACCCAGTTCTATGGCCTTAATTCCCTGTCATCCAGAGCAGCCCATCTCTAGTTTTCTCCTCTCTCATGATTGGTGGTAACCCCTAGGAGAATCCTGATCACCCTAGTAGCCCTACAAAATGTTTTGAAGAACATGTCTTGAACTTACCATAGGAGATAGGAAAAGTTTCCTACAACTGTGAACTGAAATCTGCTACCACAGCTGGGTTCTCTGCCTTTAGAGACTAGGGGAGCAGCCTGTACCCAAGGCTACATACAGCAGGCATATGATTATGAGAGAAAAGAAAATATTTGCATAAGAGGGAAGAGCTTTTGAGGTCTTTTGAGGTCCTGGCCACTCTGTGAAATTCTGATACACTAAGTAAATGAGGAAGGATAATCTCTTTTCTCAGACACTAACACTGTAGATGAATGTTGACTTTTTCCACAGAAAAACAAACTTCAGCTCAACAAGGAAAGATCGTGAGTGGGAAGGGTAATTGGGTAGTTGACCACATGAATCCACTTGGCAGCTCTCTCACTTCCTTGATCTGCATATAAGGAGTATGCTGGGCACCTGGGGCAGTTTTCTCTAAGACGTCACATTTTGTCTCCTCCAACATGCACTTTCTCCAGCTCCTGTTCAGAGCCAACTCTGCCGTCCTGCTCCTGGTTTTCTGTCTGCAGTTGTGGACCAACAAAGCTCAGGAAAACACGTGAGCCAAGCCTTTCCTTTCCTCACAAAAATCCTTTCAGGGAGGGCTCCTATACTAGCCTGGAAATCTCTATCTCCCTTTCTAAAAACTTTCAACTTTCTAGAACTCTAGTCCCAGAAACTCTCCTAAATCCCATTTCAAGTTCCACTTCTCTCCTCTTAGGAAGTCCAATAATCTACCCTCATATTTCCACTGGGTGCTTCTAGGTTGTCCATGGAAATAAGGCTCCCAGTGTGCATGTAGGCTATAAGTAACAATCAGTCATGCTCTATGGCTCTGATCCACATCCTGTCCATAGACTACACCTTTATCAGATTTCTGCTCAGTAAACTTTACATTCTCACACCTTGCCTCCTAGAAGAGAAGGTTTAGCAAGTCTATGCATGCCAGTGATAGCGTTAAGCAATGTTGGTAGGATTCACTAAAGGATCAGAGGCCCTGATCACCGATCCTTGACATACACTCACCTACCACCTACACTAGGACCTGGGAACACAGGTTCAGAAACCAAATCATTTGAGGGTACATGTTTGAAGGAAGCAGGAAAATTGGGCAAAATTAAGTAGGAAATGGAGCCAGGGTCTGGGAGGAGGGATACACTCAGCAAATCTAGGAGGGTTCCTCAACAGGAACAGGGTTTTGAATGTGATTTGGGGATTGTGACTCTGATGGTACCCCCTGTGGCACAACTAGATGTCCTGTCCTGGAGTAAACCATTCAGAGTTTTGACAAGTTGGTAGAATGGAGGCTAATGTCCTAAGAAACTTTGAATGCGGCGAGGTTCAGACACAGATGTCACCCATGTAGCCCTTAGAGGGCAGCAAGTCTGTGATATAAGCGGTACTAATTAGAGTGATGAGAATCCCCGTTTACCCAGAAATTTCTCAGTGTTAGCACTTAAAAGGCTGTCATCTCAGGAAGCTCCTCACTCTTGGGCAAGCTGATCTGATCACTCACTCTAGCTAAGCTGGTCATCTTATCAATCCTAAATTCATTTACAAATGAGAGGAATTTTGGAATTCCTGTGCACTGAGCACTAGAGCAACTGGCACAAGAAATGGAGTATCTCCAAAATCTGAGATGCTTTACCCAGGAAAATGGGACTCTAAAGCATTGTAGCCAAAACCCTAAATTCCCTCCTGTCTCACCAACACCAAGGAGTTCATCCAGGAGTTTCTGGGAGAAAGAAACTAACACTCCTGGTCTTGAACCCAGTTCTCCCTGATGAAAGAGTCCTTGACTTCTCTCTACCTCTATTTCTTTTTCCCATCAGATTGTGGTATGTGGCTTAAAAGTAGGATGGCATCTAAAGCCCCCAAACATGACTATGTGTCCAAATTGACTGCAAAGCTAAAAAAAAATACAAATTCCTAGGCCCCACCAGGAATCAAAGATGGATGATCTCAAGGATGACTCTAAAAATTCCTCCAGTGCATTGAGATGTTTATGATTTAACACAATTCTGTTGACATGGAATTTTCTAGTAATGACATCTTGACCCCTCCCCCAACTTAGTGGGCAATCAACAGAACCTGAAGGATTTTATTAAGAAATGACATGTGAGAGGTGCCTGGGTGGCTCAGTATGTTAAGCGTCCAACTTCAGCTCAGGTCATGATCTTGCAGTTTGTGGGTTCCAACCCCACATGGGGCTCTGTACTGACAGCATGGAGCCTGGAGCTGCTTCAGATTCTGTGTCTCCCTCTCTCTTTACCCCTCCCTCACTCATAGTCTCTCTCCCTCTCTTCCTCTCTCTCAAAAATAAATAAACATTTAAAAATTTTAAAAAAGGAAATGACATGTGATATTATACTTTTATTCTTTTCTAATTTCTTTTTTGTCAGTGAAAAGAAAGACAATGCTCAATTTTAAATAAAGTATCAAAGCTGCTATATTAAACAAAACAAAGTCTTATAGAAAACAACCAAGCAGACAAGGATAAAAAATTTCCAAGGGTTCTTCATTATTGCACTACATGCTAACTAACTTGGATGTAAGTTAAAAAATAAAAATACGAATAATGTCCAAGGGTTCTGATGCTCAGCAGTTGATTCAGCTCTCATTACCCCTTTTGGCTTATGTCTTCCCTGTTCCTTATGCTCTGCTCATTGTGAGCTTCCCTCTCGTAAACGGATCTCTGATCTCTCCCTTCCTGCCCTCTTCCCCAAACCAGTCGACGAGGGATAATATTGAATGCGGAGATCCCCAACACAGCACGCCCAAATGAGGAAATCACTGTGAAAATGGTTGTTGAAACAGAATTGAGAGAATGTGTAGTGGTAAGTAGGGGCCTGGGGATGGAGGTGCAGTAAACTCAAGACAAATCTGACTCCTTAGTTATGAATATGGTTAGATTAATCTCTCACTTTAATATTGTGCATCATACTTAATATGATGAATTGCAATCCTCATGCTTCCGATTCTCATATATACTTGAGCCTTAGAACAATCATCAGATCTTGGGGCAGATTACTATTCCCATTTTACAGATAAAGGAACCCGATCCTGAGGTGTAGGAAGGAAAAGAAGGAATGAAGGAATGGGTAGTGAAGAAAAACACAGCTAAAAGGGAGAAGAGAGGAAAAACGTACGAGCTGGGAGAGAAGTGGTAAGAGTTCCTCTCAGGTCTGGGGCATGATTGTTTGAGAGGAGGAGTGAGGATGGGGGGGGTCTCACAACTTCATCCAGTGCATTTGCGCAGGTGGGCAGAAGAGGCATGTTGCACAGAACACAAGGGATATGACTCCATCCTCAGCAGTGAGCTCTGAGCAGAAGTTGTGCTGACCCCCGCCCTCTGCCCTTATGCTCTATTGTCAGAACTTCACTCCTGCTCCAGCCTCCTGTCCCCAACAAGGAGCCCACGTTGTCCTCCCCCCTTTCTCCAATTTGCAGTTGTAGGAGGGATGTCCAATCCCTTTACTAGATCGGAGGTTTTCAAATGGAAATACGCCTAAGTCTCACCTGTGCATTATTGTTGGCTGCTCTGGGCCACAGGGAGAAGGGACCCATGCAGGTTCACCCACAGAAGCTTTTCCCCAGAGAAGACTGTCCTCTTCCCCGCCAGCAGTCTCCTCTCCTGTTGTCCCCCACGTGCAATCTGCCCCTTGTTGGCTATCTCGGTTCTATGTCCAAGACCCAGGCGTCTCTCCCCTGCCTCCTTCTAGAAGTACACTCTCTCAGGCAGCACACGCATGAGTTTCCCAACTCCAGTGAGATTTGGGCACAATGATTAAATAGAAAACAGAATTGGGAGCATGAGAATCGTTATTCCTTAAAATATATTCCTGAAATGGCCCCAGACCTGCAAGAGAGATTTTTGATCACTGAGCAAAGAATATTGCTGCTTTGTCAAATATGTCTGTTCATAGTCCAATAATGTGAACACTGCATGTTAGTTGGGGGTGGGGGGAGGCCACATAATTTCTCAATTTTGTGTTTTGTTTATCATAACCACAGATGACAAAAGGAATGAGAATGTGTGCATAAAGGTCTTGTGATAATGGTAGTTTCTGGTAATGATAGATAATAAAAGTCTGCTTCGACCCTTGAGAAAGTGATAGGTGCTAAAAAATGTGTTTAATCAATGAAATCACATGTGAAATAATTTCGTGCTACTGCGATTCATAGGACAATGCTTTATGAACAATGCTAATACAATCAAATAAGGCAATCTTTTTTTAAATAATTTTTTAATGTTTTTTCATTTTTCAGGGAGAGAGAGTGAGAGTGCAAGTTGGGGAGGGCCAGAGAGAGAGGGAGACCCCAAATCTGAAGCAGGCTCCAGGCTCTGAGCTGTCAGCACAGAGTCTGACATAGGGATCCAACTCAAGAACCATGAGATCATGACCTGAGCTGAAGTCAAACGCTCAACAGACTGCTGCCTAGCCACCCCAATCTTTCTAAAACCTACCGAAGTACGAGGAATCACACAGAATACATTGCAAAGTAGAAAGAATTTCTGGGAAATTTTGTTAGTTCTGATCAACCAGTTTTTATTTGTAGTTTTTAATATAAAAAGTGTTAGCTATAAAACCATATTTAGATTTTTTTTAATTTAGGAAAATGTAATTTTATATGCGTGAAGATTCTAGTCCCTAATATTCATTTTCTAACAATTATAATGTTTTGCAAGTAAATTTTTGATCAAGTGAGGTGTTAGAATCACACATCTAAAGTTAAAATTGATTATACCCTCAATCATGAATATAAAGATTGTATAATCTTTTAAGGTTGACGAGAACTTGTAGCAAACCACAGTGCTTTGCTTAAACATTTGTGGTATGGGGGCACCTGCATGGCTCAGTCAGCTAAGTGTCCGACTTCAACTCAGGTCATGATCTCACAGTTGGTGGTTTGAGCCTGACGTGGGCCTCTGTGCTGACAGCTCAGAGCCTGGAGCCTGCTTCGGATCTAGGTCTCCCTCTCTGCCCCTCTCCACTTTCTCTCTCTCAAAAAATGAATAAACATTTTAAAAATAAAACATTTGTGGTATGGACCTTTTTGTTGGTCTCTTGAAGTCTAGGGAATGCTTATGAGACAATTACTTTAAATGTGCAAATAGGGGCACTTTGTTTGGCTCAGTCGGTTCAGCATCTGATTCTAGATATGAGCTCAGGTTGCCGCCTTGGGGTCATGGAATTGAGCCTTGTATGGGGCTCCAAGCTGAGTGTGGAACCTGCCTGGAATTATTTCTCTCTCTCCCTTTGCCCCTCTCCCCAGCTTAGGCTCTCTCTCTTTCTCTCTCTCTCTCTAAACAACAACAATAATAATAAAATAAACAAATGTGTGATTAAAATGCATTGGATTACACAGGAAAACTACCATATTAAAAAACAGTGATAATGATTATTAAAAATAAACTTTTGATACAGTACTCTTTACTTCATTGACATATTAGCTGAAAGGCAATACATTTAAAATATTAAAAAAATATAGACAAGATAACATTTATCTTATAAAGATGATCTATGTAATGGCCTTTGTTGCTGAGCCTGATTAAGTACCTCCAACTCTCTCTCGGTTTTTGACAAGTGAATCCCAGTGGCCTCTGATTTTTTTTATTTGAATATCCAGCTGTTGAAATTCTGATTCATCAGGATAAACTGCCGTGAATGTCACAAGGAGATATAAGCCCCTGGCAAGGGTGCATTTTTTGAAAGAAATGCCAGGATCTCCAAAATATTCTGAGTGAAATCCCAATGGTAAGAGAGCTTGAACTCACTGGTTAGAGCTGACAGGCTATTCGGTGCAGGTTCCAGTTAGCTGGGCGACCTTCAGGAGAGGGGCACGTGGCTCCGGCCATGACCACGCAACCCTGTGATGTAATGTCCCTGTGTTCAAGGTAGTGATGCGTGCAGACAATAGTTTGAGATATATAAACCTGTAAAGCCGTATGAACATGTCCATGTTTCCCTTCATGATAAGATCACACACACTGCAAATGCCACTGAGGGCCGTTGATGACATAGTGGGAGGAATGCTCAATTTTAGTGAAAGGTTAATAAAATAAGATACAGTTTCTTTCTATCCGAGTTCACAGACTCTGAATTCTATCCACAGACCCCTCTGGGTCTCTGGACACCAGGATAACAAACCCGTGCTGAACACTAACCCGTCAAAAGCTTCCTGATGCTGCTGAAACTTATGTATCTCAAATTAAAAAAGGGAAAAAGGAAATTTACCCTCAAGATTTCATCCATTTATCTAACAACCAAGTCTGGTAGGTGACTGTTTTCCTCTCACGACTCAGGAAAGAGACTCTGAGAGATGTCATTTCAATCATCAAAGGTCACAGAGTTGGGACAAGCACAGGTCTAGGACTAGGTCTGGTTTTGGCCTCCCCTCCCAAGACCCAAGCTGTGGCAGCAGCCCAGCTCCTGGGAACCACAGCAAGTCTGCTCCCCAGATGAAGGCTGCCTGGGAATGTGTTCTCCTTGCCCTGTCGATTCACTTGCCTCTTCCCTTTGGAGCCCACACCCATAGCACTAAAGCAGGATATGTTGCCAAAAAACCTTCTGACCTAGACTTTAGCTCCTGAAAATGACAGACAAAAGTGGACTCCCCAGTCCCTCTGGTCCACATCCATCCCTGCTCTTTGTGCATGAAAAATGTCCTCCTTCTCCTCCTCCTCCTCCTTCTCCTCTTCTTCCCCCACGCTCTCTTGTCTTTCTCTCCCTTTCCCACTCCCCAGACTAACACTGGGTCATCTCCGCCCATTTCTTCCTCCCCAGGTTAAAGCTTCCCTCCTAAGCGGGACTCCAATAGAAGGTCCTTTTAACTATAAATACACGGTCTGCCTCTGTAAGGATAATCCAAGAACTTTCTACTGGGACTTTGCAATGAATCGTAAGTATAGAGGTCATCCAAGTGAAGAACTATCTACTAGGGTGGAAAAACCACAAAGAGAAATGTTACTCCAGATATGAAACAGAATGTCAGGGCAGAGGGGAAGGAGGGAAGGAGAAGGGAGAGTAGATGGGGACTATGCCCAGGTCTGAAAGGTGAGGGGTTGTGTGAGAAAAGCTAACAAGGGAAATATATTTGCAAATGATTGGGGGGAAACTGGGCCCCAGTGGAGAGGTTCCTGAAACTAGTAAAAAAAAAAAAAAAACAGCCAGAAAACTGAGGGTTAGAGTGTTATCATAGAAGATCTTTGTTCTTGTCTCTTTCAGAAACTGCAAAAATAGCAGCAGTGGCCCAAATTGTTAAAGAAAAAGGTATCTGCCCCAACGATGAGGCAGTGGTGCCCTTGGTGGTAGAAACATCTTATACCGTTCAAAAGATATACGTAGTCTGATCTTGGTGCAAGCCCTTGTCTGCCCCCCAGGATGGATCCTCTACAGAAATTTGACTGGAGTTTCTGTTGTGGTCTGTAAAATAAACTTCTCATAAACTGCTCTGTGTTCTGTGTCTTCCCTTCCAAATCTGTCCCAGAGGAGCCTTAGAGCACCCAGAATATCTGGAACTTGGTTCTTTCAAAGAACTGTTACTGAAGAGAATTTATGGATTCTCACTGCCCATTGGTATGAAGAGTAAGAGATGAAGAAATAGAGAAGAGTCACAGAATCTGATATTCCCTGGACTCCTAAATATGATGCCCCTTCCCTGTACCCATGCCCTATGCCTCCTTGCTATAGGGAAAAACTCAGAAAGTCAGGAAATTCCAAATGTTAGTGAAAAATGAGGGGCAATGGGACCATTATGCACAGCTGGTTAATACAGTACTAGGGTAAACATGTGAATGTGTATGAATGGCTGCCCATCCAGACAAACATAAGCTGCTCTTGATCTTTTCTTTCTCACTAATTTTTTTCTGATGAAAAAAAAAAAGGAGCATTAATCAT
Source organism: Helogale parvula (assembly GCA_004023845.1). Taxonomy (NCBI): domain Eukaryota; kingdom Metazoa; phylum Chordata; class Mammalia; order Carnivora; family Herpestidae; genus Helogale; species Helogale parvula. Next base: position 78,393 of record PJEM01004204.1, on the reverse strand, counting down.
ATCAAGAGCCACAGAGCAAGTCCCAGAGACTATGCTTATCTATTCTTGTAAAGATACCACACCTGACAAAGCAGCCGTCAAGGGATTTTTCTGTTTGTTAGACATCCCAGTGCCCCAGCCTCCCAACAGCACATTCTTTACTGTTTTACCAAAGGATATGTCTTCAGCTCCAGGAGGCACGAAGAGCCCCCAACAAAATCAACCCAAAGACACACAGTAATTAAAATGACCAAAAGTAGTGATAAACAGAGAAGTTTAAAAGCAGCAAGAGCAAGGAAAAAAGAAAAACGGTTACATACAAATCCCATCAGGCTATCAGCTGATTTTTTAGCACTTTGCAGGCAAGAAGGGAATGGCATGATATATTCAAACTGCTAAAAGGAAATAAAACCTGTAGCCAAGAATACTCTATCCAGCAAGGCTATCATTCAGAATAGAAAGAGAGCTAAAGAGTTCCTAGACAAACAAAAGTTAAAGGAATTCATGGCCATTAACTTACAAGAAATGTTAAAAGGCACTCTTTAAGTGGAAAGGAAAGACCATAGGCAGGAATGAGAAAAATAGAAAAAAAGCAGTAAAATTAAATATATCTATAAAAATCAGTCAAGGGAATCACAAAATAAAAGGATGTAAGGTATACCACTATATACCTAAAATGTAAGGAATGAAAATTTAGTGCTTTCAGAATGGGGTTAAACTTAAATGACCATAAACTTTAGATAGACTCTTATGTGCATATATGTTATATATAAACCTAATGGTAACCACAAAACAAAATCTGGCAATAGATATACAAAAAATAAAGAGAAAGGAATCCAAGCATACCACTAAAGAAAGCCAACAAACCATAAGAGAAGACGGCAATAGAAAAGAATAAAGAAGAACTACAAAAACAACCGTAAAACAACTAACAAAATGGCAATTAGTATGTACCTATCAGTAATTACCTTGGATGTAAATGGACAAAACACCCCAAAAAACATAGGAAGATGCAATGAATAAAAAAGGAAGACCCTTGTATATACTGCCTATGAGAGACTCATTTCAGACACAAAGACACATACATGCACACTGAAAGTGAAGAGATGGAAAATCATTTGAAATGCAAATGGAGGTAGGGGCAGATTTCAAGAGAAAACATCCCTTTTAGGTGCATGGTCTCTAGGTAAAAAGAGTTTGCCCTTTTCTAACAAAGTTCAGAGGTTCAAACTTATCTTGAGATCAATGTTTTCATTTGCATCTACATAAACCCTTTACCCCAAGTCTCAGAATCTGTTTACTCCTTCTGCGGGTCCTGACTTTATCATAGTCACCCTTTATCTTGCTAGTGTTCTAAATCAGTCCTTTTGAAACCTGCCACCATTACACTGAAATCTCAAGCCTGATTCTCAGTACAGCTGATTTTCTTTCTTATTTTATTTCTTATTGTCAAGTTGGCTAACATACAGTGTGTAAAATGTGCTGTTGGGTTTTGGAGTAAATGCCCGTGGTTCATCACTTACAATACCCAGTGCTCATCCCAGCAAGTGCCCTCCTCAATGCCCATCACCCATTTTCCCCTTCCTTCCCACCCCCACATCAACCCTCAGTTTTGCCTCCCTCTCTCTCTGTTTGTAACTATTTTTTCCTCCTTCCCTTCCCCCATGGTCTTCAGTTAAGCTTCTTAAGATGCACATATGAGTGAAAACATATGATATCCGTCTTTCTGACTTATTTCACTCAGCACAATACCTTTCAGCTCCATCCACTTCGCTGCAAATGGTATGATTTCATTCTTTTTTATTGCCAAGTAGTATTCTATTGTATATACAAACCACATCTTCTTCATCCATTCACCAGCTGGTGGAAATTTGGCTATTGTTGAAAGCTAGTAGAGCAGACTTTCATCAAGCATATTGAAAATTGCAAAACAAGAGGATCTCTTTAAGCTGCACTAAAGACTTTCTGATGTTGACACCAATCCTGAGTTGATCATTGACCTGCCTGATCTTGTCATTTCTTCTGGGTTTGTTTCTAGGCCAATAGCTCCAGGTATCCAATGCCACAAGATAATTACTCTTATCCACATATTATTCAAACACAACCTATACCCCATCTCAATCCAGCAGAAGTTAAAGTCTAAATATTTTCATGCTACAGTATTCCGGGGCCTATCCCCCACCTCATTTAATACCTGCAGTGGAGTCTTTGTGGCTCTATAGCATAGGGATTGATTCAACTCTGGAATCCCACTTTCAGTGAGGATATGACACGTGAAAAAGAAAGTATAGGGTGAGCTAAAGACAGGTTTCCACTGTGGATAATTGGAACCTGAGTATTCTGGAGTCTCTGAAGTTGTCCCCCTTGAAGGAGTTCATTGGCTCCCCTCCATTATTGTTTGGTAGCTGTTTTCCCAGAGCATCGACTCCCAGGCACACAATGCCATGTGTTTCAAGAGATAGTCCAGGGGCGCCTGAGTGGCTCAGTTGGTTGAGTGTCCTTCTTCGGCTCAGGTCATGATCTTGATGTTTATGAGTTCAAGCCCCACATCAGGCTCTGTGCTGACAGCTCAGAGCCTGGAGCCTGCTTCGATTCTGTCTCCCTCTCTCTCAGCCCCTCCCCCACTCGTGCTCTGTCTCTCTCTCTCTCTCTAACATAAACTTAAAAAACAAAAATTTCTAAAAAAAAAAAAAAAGATACTCCAAGGATGAAGTTACAGGTGTCTGAAGCAAGAAGCAAGTCTTGTCCTGTCTTGTCCCTATCCCTCAGACCTTACTGTTTCTGTGTGCTCTGAACAATTCCACCTGCCAACATTTACGTGTAGGAAAAACTCCAGTTTTCACCTATATAGAAAAAAAACTCAGATTTTTACCTACTGTGTTTTCCTCCTGTATGTCTTCTTTACTTCTACACTACTACCACACTCACACAGAACACTGCTAGTCACCGTCACCACATGTGGAGGGTGGGGGGACTCCCCCCACCAAGACCTTCTCTGTAACACCAGCTGGGTGCTCCACAATTCAGTTCAGCTCTGACACTATCTACCCAGAAATAGCATTGAATCCCACATGTAAGTGATGAGTCCTAACAAGGGTGCCCCACTACACTTCAGATGGCAATCACAAGCTCAGGTTGCCACCTGTGCTTCGAACCAGTCGGCTGTAAGTCAGAGATCCCCATGACCCCCTTCTCAGGTTCAATTAATTTGCTGGAGCAGCTCACAGAACTCTAGAAAACGCTTTACTTACACTTTCCAGTTTATTATAAAAGCATACAATAAAGGATGCAGATGGACATCCAGATGGAAGAGATGTGGAAGGCAAGGTGTGTGAGAAGGGGCACAGAACTTCCATGCCCTCTCCAGAGTGCCTCTCTCCCAGCACCTCTACATGTTCACCAACCTGGAAAATCTCTGAATCCTGTCCTTGTGGGTTTTTATGGAAGCTTCACTACGTAGTTCTGGTTCATTAAATCGTTGGCCATTAGTGACTGATTCAAGCACTAGCCTCTCTCCCCTCCCTAGAGATGGAAGAAAAGACAGAAACTAAAGGGTCCAACCTCCTAATCACAAGGTTGCAGTTCTCCTGGCTACCAACACCCATCTTCAGATGCTTTACAAAAATCACCTCATTAACCTAATAAAAGACCTTTATCACTCTCATCATAGGAAATGCTAAATGTTTGGGGAGCTCTGAGCCACAAATGTTGGATGGACAAAGACCAAATATATATTAGAAATACATTTTGGTCATCTGAATGACCAAATATATGTCATAAATCATAATCTGTATCTTTTTTAATTTTTTAATGTTTTTAATTTATTTTTGAGAGACATAGAGAGACAGCACGAGCAGGGGAGGGTCAGAGAGAGAGGGAGACACAGAATCTGAAGCAGGCTCCAGGCTCTGAGCTAGCTGTCAGCACAGAGCCTGGTGTGGGCTGGAACCCACGAACCCGTGAGATCATGACCTGAGCCGAAGCCGGATGCTTAACTGACTGGGCCACCCGGTGCCCCATAATCTACTTCTCTTTGTTGGTGAGCTTCTTTCAGAAATATGGAAGACAGCTGCGCCCATGCATGTGGCAGGTTGGACAGGCAGGGCGGGGATGGGGCACCAAAAACCTTGAGGAGCAACCCTCCACCAGTGACATGGAAATTGGCATGGATATATCCAAGTTCTATTGTTTCTGGGTTGCGGTACTTGTGAATCATGTATTTTAACCATCTTCCAGACATTTCCCTCAGGATGAGGCTTGCCTTCCACTCTGACAACTGGCTTAATAATGTAGCCTTTATCATGCTCCCCTGAGCGTATCAATACACAGAATCCCCTGCGTATGTTTCCTAAATTTTCCAAAAAAACAAAAAACACTTCCATTCAAATCTTTGTCTCAAAGTCTGCCCCAGAGGGATCACAAACTAAGATAAAATTTTCAGGATGTTTAAGAATAGTGATGGCTGCGGCACCTGGGTGGCTCAGTCAATTGAGTGTCTATTGATTTCAGCTCAGGTCATGTTCCCAGCGTCTTGGGATCAAGCCCCACATTGGGCTCCACACTGAGCTTGGGGCCTGCTTAAGATTCTCTCTCTCTCTCTCTCTCTCTCTCTCTCTCTCTCCTGCTTCAGATTCTGTCTCCCTCCCTCTATGCCACTCTCTCACTTGCGCTCTGTCTCTTTCTCTCTCTCTCAAAAATAAATAAGCATTAAAAAAGATTAAAAAAAAAAGATTTTCTTCCTCAGCCTCTCTCTCTCAAATTAAAAAAAAAAAAGAAGAAGAATGATTGCTGAGGAAATATGTCTGCAGCACCAGTAGCAACTCCCACAGAAAGGAAGGAAAGGAAAAGAACACTGTTGCATCTTATCAGCAATGGCATAAAAGAATTGTAACACATTTTGATATATCTCTTTTGGTACAGCCACTTTAGCTAAGGTCATATTTTAATGGACCTAACAACAAATCTGAAATAAAACATTAAATTTTTTGTCATGTGTTAGAAATGGAGTGAGGGTTAAAAGGAAATATCAACTTGAAGGAAAACTACATGAAACCAGCGCCAAAAGTTTACCCAACATATACGCATTAGAAAGGGCCAGAAATCACAGAACCAAAGCACCTGCAATACCAACAATATCAACACCAGGCAAGAATTCTAGTTCTGGACTGGGAAACCAGAGAACCAAGAAAGGGTGACTTAAACGTCGTATACTAGACAAGAAGGAATAATCATGGGGAAAGGAGAGACTCTCTGGTTCAAGATAAAATTCCAAAGCCAAACTGTTGACCACATTTAGAAACTAATCATCAGGCATAAAGTTTCAGTTAAGCAAGATGATTAAATTCCAGAGTTCTGCTGTTCAAATTGTACCTATAATCAACAATATTGTACCACACCTTTTAAAATTTGGATACCACCTCACACCGGTCAGAGTGGCTAAAATGAACAAATCAAAAGACTATAGATGCTGGCGAGGGTGTGGAGAGATGGGCACCCTCCTACACTGTGGGTGGCAATGTAAACTGGTGCAGCCTCTTTGGAAAACAGTGTGGAGACTCCTCAAAAAACTATCGATAGAACTCCCCTATGACCCAGCAATAGCACTGCTAGGGATTTACCCAAGGGATAAAGAAGTGCTGATGCATAAGAGCACACATACCCCAATGTTCATAGCGGCACTTTCTACAATAGCCAAATCATGGAAAGAGCCTAAATGTCCATCAACTGATGAATGGATCAAGAAGATGTGGTATATATATACAATGGAGTACTATATGGCAATGAGAAAGAATAGTATATGGCCATTTGTAGGAAAGTGGATGGACCTTGAGGGTGTCATGCTAAGCAAAATAAGTCAGGCAGAGAAGGATAGATACCATATGTTTGCATTCATAGGTCTAACAGGAGAGACCTGGCAGGGGACCGTGGGGAGAGGAAGGGGGAAAGAGAGCGAGGAAGAGTGAGGGACACAGATCAAGAGAGACTACTGAATACTGAAGATGAACCATGGACTGAAAGGGGAGGGGGAAGGAGGGAGGGTGTGATGGTCATGATGGGGGGCACTTGTGGGGAGAAGCACTGGGTGTTATATGGAAACCAATTTGACAACAAACTATTATAAAAAAATAAAATAAAATAAAACTTGTGAAGAGAGAGATCTCATGTTAAGTATTCTTGCCATAAGAAAATTAATTTTTAATGAAACCTAATGACAATTCACTATTAAACTAATAGAACTGTCTTAAAAGAAGCAAATTTAGAGGCAGAAATGAAACAATGAGAAATAAATAGGAGAAGGAACCAATTAGAAACCTTGCAAAGGAAAAATATACTCACTGAAGCTTTTTAAGATGCAAAGAAAAATTAATAAACTGAAGTGGACCCAATAAGTTAAATATTTGTAAATTGGAAGATAGTGTTGAAGAATTCATCTAGAGCTAGAGAAGAGCTCTATGAACATTCTAGTGGGTGCCTTTTGCTCTAGCACACTGTGCAATTTATCATTGGTTCCATATTTAAAACTTTTACTTAGTTGCATTAAACCATGCTAGGATGGGTTTGGTACTTTCACTTAGTACTCCAGCTTCTGCCCAGATCTTCTTTAATAGTATGTGAGATGCTCCACTAAAAATGCAGCTGGCTTTTTCCTACACATTCCAGAAATGGTGGGTCGAATACCTCTTTTGAAGGACAGTGTCCAGGGAACTTACTGCAAAAACAAAGTGCCTTTATTGGTGAGTGGCTTGGGACCCCTGTCTTTTTCCAGCCTCGGAAGGTACTAAAGAGGCAAACAAGGTGGCGTTCTTGTCAGCTCCACCCACAAGCAGTGCAAAGCTTGAGATCTGCATGAAGGCCGTGGGCCACCAGTTGGTGAGAACAATGAGGAAAGTGAGAGGTAATAGCTTAGGTGAAAAGTATTTCAGAAATAGAGACTGAGCAGTCCTACCATAGAGCATGTGGAGAGTGGTCTGAAAGAATGTTCCTGATATGGTACTTTGCATTTTTATGGGGGCGAGGGGTAAATCTACAAATACTTATTTCCTTTATAATTTGACTTTTTAGTGATAAACCTGTTGGCATAAGTGGGTTCAAAAAACGAAAAAGTGTTTGATGATAAAAAAAAATTACTCAATTTTTATTTGTCTAGAAAGTTAATGATGAATATGCTTGTTGTCATATACCGAACTACAATATAATATTGCTGACCACATGAAAACCCTAGACCTAAATCTACTTCAGAAGTTAGTTGTTACTTTTAAAAGGCTAGACCTAAAGACGACATTAATGAACATCTGTAGAAGGTACATTTCGTTCATATCTTTCAGTAGAGCATGACCTTTCATTTCAGTCAAATGCCTTTAGCTAGATTAAGAAAGAGAGAAGACCAAATAAAATCAGAAATTAATGAGGAGTTACTATAAATGTTACCACAGAAATATAAAGAACCATAAGAGTCTATCATGAACAGGTATATACCAACAAACTGAATAAACTAGAAGAAAATGGATAAATTCCTAGAACCATATAATCTATCAAGGCTGAATCATAAATAAATAGAAAATATGAACGAGATCAGTAACAAGTAAGGAGACTAAATGAGTAATCTAAACAAAGAAAAGCACAGGACCATATGGCTTCACTGGTGACTTGTATCATATAAAGAAGAATTAATGTCAATCCTTCTCAAACTCTTGAAAAAAAATTGAAGAACAAGGCAACACGTTCAAACTCATTTTGTGAGACTAGCAATAGTCTAATAAAGCTAAACAAAGACACTATAAGAAAACTATAAGCCAATATCTCTGATGAACATAGATACAAAACTCAACAGAATACTAGCAAACCAAATTCAAAAGCATATTAAAAGAATCATACACTATAAGGAAATGGACTTATCCTTGGGATGTAAAGATAATTAAACATAGGCAAATCAATAACTGTGGTGCACCACATTAACAGAATGAAGGATAAGAATTCTATGATCATCTCTATAGATGCAGAAAAAGCATCTGACCAACTTCAACAATTTTTCATCATAAAAACACTCACAAATTGGGTGTAGAAGGAATGTATCTCAACATAACAAAGGCCATACATGACAAGCCCACAGCTAACATCATACTCAACAGTAAAAATTAGAAAGTTTTTCCTCTAAGATCAGGAACAATACAAAGATTTTCAACTCTCACTACTTCTATTCAGCATAGTACAGGAAGCCCCAGACACAGCAATCAGGCAAGAAATAATAGGTATCCAAATCAAAAAGGAAGAAGTAAAATGCCAACATTTACATTTTCATGTTTTTGTGCACATACCAAAAAGGAATTGAAAGCCATTCACGCTGGATCCATTAGAAGAAAATTCTCAGTAATATGACCTTAGTTTTATAACATTTTTATCCGTCTTTCAAATGGAAGTATCAGTTAATTCAAACAATAGATTATGTTAACCCAATTCGTGAATTAAAAAAGATTTTAGAAGTTCTTTCTGTTTGAAGATGAAATAGCTGACATGTTGGTGTGCTACAAACTCATTTAAAAAGATAAACATTCATGATTTGTGTCCCTCTCTCTCTCCAACTCTCTTTCCCCCTTCCCCTTCCTATGGTCCTTTGTTAGGTTTCTCCTGTTAGACCTATGAGTGCAAACATATGGTATCTGTCCTTCTCCACCTGACTTATTTTGCTTAGCATGACACCCTCAAGGTCCATCCACTTTGCTACAAATGGACAGATTTCATTCTTTCTCACTGCCACATAATACTCCATTGTATATATATACCACATCTTCTTGTTCCATTCATTAGGTGATGGACATTTAGGCTCTTTCCATGATTTGGCTATTGTAGAAATTGCCGCTATGAACATTGGG